>WJFA01000809.1:0-29073 GCA_009870155.1 Pseudobourletiella spinata
CTCAGCTGAGGTTTCGTAGTGTCGGCCTGCCCTCACTCTGCTGTACTACAGGCCGCATTTGCGCCGTAGTTCTTTATAGTGTGTACTGGGCCCTAGTAGTGGGATTGGGCCCTACCAATTGGTTCACAACGCCCATTTGCTCACTCTAATGGCTGCGAAGGAGCTCAGACAAGTTAATGGCTGCCTTCACATACATGACGACGGCCAAATATATCCATCCGCATGACCATCAACATTCCGTCGCCAGCCACTGAGTGCAAACATATTGGTCAGCTTCAGCTATAAGGACAGGTTTGAACGGCTGAGCATTGAGCATAAATTGCAATTTAGTTCTAACGTGGTAGGAAGTAATACTTTACTTGGGCTGTTGGGAATGGGGGACACAACTTTTACCACCATGTACGCACTACCAAAGATATGCTGAGCTATAAGGGCTCGTGTATGAGGGCAAGGGGAGGATATGAGTGGAAACATAAGAGTTCCAATGCAGATCCTTCACTCGAAGGTGCTGGAAGAAGAAGAATCCATTATTATTGTGAGATGATGGTTTGTGTATTGTACATGGTACATGAGGTATATTGTACATGCAAAATACAACAACAACCCGAACGTGGTCTCTCTGAATGGTAAAGGTGACTGCAGTGGAGCAGAAGAAGCGTATACCCATGCCATACAATGCACAATGCGCCATGGACTACTGTACTATGAGCCTGTTGAACAGTTATAATTAAATGCCGGCGTCCTCTCGGCAAGGACATTACTATTTCCGCTGCGATTTCACTCGGTGCTGAGGCATACAATTCCTTTTTCATTCATCCCTCTTGTGTACTGTGCAGGAGGGGATAAATTGGACCGTGCAAAAAAGGCCGTTTCGGAGGTAGAAACTTTGTACGAGAGGGCAAAAGAGTGTCCTTTCATGGTGTAATTATACATGTGGCTGGAAACAAATAACCTTTGTGTGCTCTCCTAACATTCTGTTCCTTTTGTGTTTTACAGGACGAAAACATTCTGGTGGATGCGAAGTCACACAGTTTAAAATTAATCGACTTTGGCTCCGGAGCAATCATGAGGGACACGCTGTATACTGACTTTGACGGTAAGTTCCTCTGGATTCTCCCAGTTCACTCTGATAGTAGCATGAACCCTGGGATCCCTACCTGGGATTACAAAAAAGTGCATAAATTCCCATAAAATCTGCTCTCAGAGACGGACACGAAATGCTTATTTTTAAAAGGGATATTTTTGAGGAGTAAGTCATTTCGTTATCATATGAGACGACACAAGCGGAATAGGGTGCAGCAATGGCACTGTGGGCTTGCATGTAATACAGGAGCGCGATTATGCTCAGCACTCAGGCGGGCGAGCTGTTCCATGTTCCATGGCACACTTTGCGAGTGTTGTGAGTTAGGACGGTACGCCAAAGACTTATCTTTGCACACACAATCATGATACACTTACAGAAACTCGTAACATGGTAAGTTTTCTCCCTCCTGTATATTCTTGTTCTGTGTGAGTTAGTGTGGAGGGAAGAGGAAGTTACAAGGGAAGATAACAAATGCGGTCAGGAACGGTCTCGTCATCTCTGATACCGTCTCTTAGTATGATGGACATTCCTATCCTCCTGCATTTCAAAACTCTTCCCCCTTGGATTCCTTGGAAACTTGCACAAGTTCCTATTTGGGTCGACCGTAGTTTGTAAGCAAATTCAAACTGTGTGAGTTGGCAAGTAGTAAAATTATTTTTATTCTGCCGCCGCTGCATTTCCCCTTTCATGTGACGCCCACGGCTGGGCTGGGCTGCTTGGTGGTAGTGATGGTGCTGTTGCTGTTGCTACCGTGTGCATGCGCCTGGGACCAGGATCTTCTCTTCCTCTCTGGTGTCGGGGAAGTTCCCCAAAGTCATTCAAAATATAATATCTTCCCCCTTTCCCCATCCTCCCCCACAAACTAGTGTCACAGTACGCTTTAACCCACAAAATCAGAATTTGCTCGGAATAATATTATTTGTGATCCAATGAAGTGGGACAGTTCAGTGGGATAATCAGATATAAATACACTTACAGAATCCTTCATAATGGCTTCATTTAGTCGGAAGTTTAGTCCCTCTTACCCAAGTAGGAGCAGAGAGGCCAGCAATATTGATTAGGTAGTTAAGGGAGTTGCGGTGGAAGGAGTTGGTGTCTCTCGCAATGAATTTGGCATGCCCCACACAAGGACTTCCGGAAGAGATTCCTTATGGAATGTGGAAGTGAGCAGCACCTTTCCGCTAGTTAGCCCGCCCCCCTCTCACTCATGATAATAATAATAATAATAATAATAATGGACGTAACCATTAGAAATCTGACGTGGCTCACAAGCATAATTTCTCATCACGCGAACAGTACACCAAGTCGTAGGACTCCATTACTCGTGAAGGAGTTCCTCTCTGAAGGAAGTGACTTAGAGTTGAACCGGAATGACATGCTTTAGTATGTAACAAGAGCTCGGATAAGTAAGACCTCGGAAGTAGTGCGTACTACCGTAAACAAAACTGTTAGTTCATGTTATTATATATGGGCCAGTTTCCATGGGCGAGGATCGTGAGGCAGTGAGAGTAGCGAGGAATGGCATGCACATGCATATATGCAGGCACATATTCACACACACATACACACACACACACACAAACACCACTCTCCGATACAGACGCGCACACACAAACACAAGCACGCATGCACAAACACTCCTAGCTCTAGCTCTCCTGCAGGCTATTTTGATTTCGTAAAAGGAAATCCTTGATATTTAGTTCAAGATCTCATGTTCGCAGTGAAGGTGAAGCAAACTATGACGTACTATTCTTTGCATGCCGTATACACATGCATATAGCTGCCTCTGCACAGTTGCGTTGCTTATTTACAGTTGGGCAGTTGTATATTGTTCTGCTCTGCGCTCCATTCTCCGCGGCTCCTCTTGCCGCAATATATCTCATGATGATGGTGGTGATGGTGATGAAATACAAAGGGGGAGGGGATGTCGTCCTGGGTGTTCTATAGCAGAACGTGAATGAGTTTGCGAGAGAGTGTACAACTCACAGTGCCAGTGGTGGGAAAGAGAAGGGGGAGGAGGGGAACCAGTAGAACCAGATTGCATTTGTATGTCCTGGGTGGAGGTGTGAATATTATTTTGATGTGGGGGGTTGGGAAACCGTTAAATCACGGCACTGTGTCATGCTTGGCTCAACTATCTTTTGCGCCGCGTGATTCTGTGTGTATGATGAAGACTAGGGTAACAGGTGGGAAGAACCTTCACCACGTCAGCTATCGGAAAGTGTTAAAATCCTTTCGTCTCTGACCAACATATAGTGTGGAGATGGTTCGTAGTGGACTCAGAAGTAATCCATCCCTTAGTCGTCTCCCGCTCTCTCTCTCTCTCTCTCTCTCACACAGATATTATTGAGCTATATAAGAGGAGCACGATCTTGATGCGTGATCATAACCGGTTGTATTTCCCAGTTGAGGCTGGCAGTAGTAGTAGCAGTAGTAGTAGTGGCTTTGGTCAACAAGGGGCTTGTTCGAGTCTACCTCATATAATGAAGTTTGTTCTAAATATTTGCGATTCAAGACGTTGGTCCCGTGATTATGGGAGGGGTTCAGGATATTGGAATCTAAAGCCACTACTATTTTGGTTGTAATTATTGCTATTATTATTATTGTAATTATTATTTGACTATTCCGACTTAACAACCATTGGATGCTGCTGCTGTTGTTTTTGTTGTTAATGTTATTATTGCTGAATTTAAACTCATTCATCCCACTGGCCTGCTTCATGTGAGCTTATCTTTAATATCAGTTTTACTTAAAGATTTTTAAACAGAATTCACTTTCATACGGGATTTTGTTAATGAAATAACACTTGAATTTTGCAATAATGGGCTGCTGGGGTCAGGAAGGAGTTCACTGTGAGTTTGTTTACCTTTTGATAAGAAGAGCTCCTACTGCGACTGCGACGGATACAAGGTCCGCTCTCGCTTCCCCCACCGCGTCCCAGCCATGGAGATAAGAACTATACATTCATCTGTTAAACGGAGATCCGACTACTGGCCATAAGATAAGAGTGCATTGGATGCCCTCGCTCATTTATTCTAATGATGAATTAAGTGGTAATGGTAAAGCTCAAGGATATGTGAGCCTATGAGAGAGTGAAGTAAAGCCTACTACTCCGGTCAGCAGCGGTGGTGATTGGTGATGATGATGTGCAGTAGTAGTAGTAGTAGTAGTAGTAGTAGTAATAGTTGTAGGGAGAAGGGAGGCTGAAGGAATCACTTCATTAACACATGATATCCGCTTAAAAAGAATGACATCCAAGTAAGAATTTAATCAGTGGTCATGTCATGTTCTGAATGAAAAATACTGCATGCTCCTGTTCCTCTCTACCATTCCTTGCAGTTCCATTCCATGGCACAAACTCTCTTCTTCCCCGTGCTAGTGTTACTGCCACGTAGCTATAGCTTTACCACACACAAGCCGTTGAGAATGAGCTCGAGACCCTAGCTGTGGGGTAAACAACATACATTCAACATGGACACGCTCCGCTTGCGCTTACACACACACACACACACCACGTACGTACACATATGAGAAGAAGTGAAAAAGGTCAGCGTGTGGAGAAGGAATGCGAATGCAGGCAGAAAAGTCTTATCTAACAGAGGAGTGCAAAGAAGTAACAGAGCATCTCGTTCTTGGGAAGAATGGGTATGTGGGAAAGATGTTGGGATCTTGTATTTCCCAGCTTACACACATACTCAGCATCTAATCTCTGGGGCTGCCTTCCCCCATTATTCTGTGACGGAGTCGTAAAAGTAATGATGGAATCGATTGAGAAGGTGCCTCTGTACTTATCTCAGTGTATGTGTGTGAGTGTGTATGCCTGTGTGCGTACATGTGTGTATAGGCACATCGTCTTTGGTGAGCTCGGCGAAGCCACGCCGAATTTCATCATGGTAGCACACCAGAGTTTGTTGCACTATAAGAAAGTTGTACGTTTTATTTATTTGTGAGTTTGGAATAAGACGTAGTATTTTTTTTAGTCGTAAAAGGAGAAATGAATTAGAAGAGGGATGGATGTACACAAACGAAGGAGAGGGAGGGAGGCAAAGAGAACGAGTCGGCGAGCCAGCAGAGAGGGAGAGAGATTGCAAATTCCTAGCTGTTCAGCTCAAAGAAAATGTACAGTTAGTCGTCTCAAGGAATGGTATGTGTGTAAGCATACCACATAATAATACTCTAGTAAGGAACACAAAGGCTCTGGCACTATCAAGAATTTAACTTTTGTACTTTTTATTAACTAACGAGGAGGGCCTGTCTACTGCATGACTGCATGCTTGAGCCTATTGAGGTCAGAATACGACGCAGAAGTCTAACCTACAATCACAATCATGACGGCTTTCCCTTCGAATGAACATGGCAAGTTGCAGCTTAAGCTCCGCTCTCGTGCATTTCAGAGCTTGCACTAGTACTGCTGTAAATATATATATATATATATATATATATATATATCTCAACATCGTATTATATATATGCATATATAAGCGAAGACCCACTCACTCAAACACGTCTACTGTTATGCAGGCCGCATGGGAGGAATGGACAGGTACTAGGTTTTGTATGCATGGTGATGATGGTGGTGGTGGAAGCAGACAAAAACATTACAAGGTGTCCGCAACCGCTGCTGCATTGGAATGACGCTGAGGAATGTTGATGCCGTTGTTGTTGTTGTTGTAGTTGTTATTATTATTATTGTCTTTGTTGTTGTTGTACTGTCCTGTTCCTATTGCAGTTTTCTGCATTTATTCTCATCCAAATCGCTGGCCTAAGAAAGACCACTGAAAGCGCGGAAACATATAGAATAATGAGGTGGTAGAGGCACTCAGGTGTGTTTTGTTACCACTATGACTACTACAAGGGCTGTTACTGTTGCTGGATTGTATGGACTGATGCTACTTATACTACTACCACTACTACTACTACTTCTAATACTTTGAACACGGTGGCGTATGGCGCCTTCTTCGTGTGGAACACTCGAGGAAATTGAATCGGAAAGAGGGCCGATCAGATAACAAGGGAGTGGGGAACCGCATGGGAGTGACACGCTATTGGAAACCTCAGTCAGAGTCAGTCAGTTATACTTATTACTGCCGTGCATTTCAAATGAGAGAAACGGAGAATGGATTTATGGCTCTCAGTTCGCATAGTTGTTGCGGGGAAGGAATTCACTAATGATAATTTTGGTAGAAATATCCGGCCATTTTTCATCGGATACCCCCATTACGACGTAGTGTGTATGAGTGATGTGCAAATCACTACTGACGACAGAGAGCAGTGAATTTTCCACCTAATTTCCCCGTAACATTGTTATTTTTATTAGCAGAGGCCATTTTTCATCGGATACCCCCATTACGACGTAGTGTGTATGAGTGATGTGCAAATCACTACTGACGACAGAGAGCAGTGAATTTTCCACCTAATTTCCCCGTAACATTGTTATTTTATTAGCAGACCCATACTACCCGCTCCAATTTCCAATCAAACTTTTCCCCCTTGTAGCATGATTTATATTTTTTTTCTCCTACATTGGGCTAGTTCACAGTAATAGTTGTGCTTTGATGAGTTCATATAAAGAGCTGCCCTCCTATTCTTTTGACAGACCTGCTGACAGTTGGACTTGCAGTAGTAGTATGGTATTTGTAGTAGTAGTAGTTAGTGTAAAAGGGCGTGCAACTGAAGCGTTTTATCCCTCTGTGAGGGTGTATATGTGTATGTGTGTGTGTGCTTGTGTGTAATACAAAACGGTAAAGAGGAAAGCATTCGGAATGCAGATGTAGCTGAAGTTTCCCTGTTTATTATCATTAGGTTCGGTGGTGGTTGTAGGATTGTTTCGGGAAAGTGTATGAATGTAGCACTGAATTATTTTCTCATGTGTATTTCCTTCTCAAATTCCATTTTGGTTGTGCTAATTATGGTAATACTATTTTAGGGATTTTACAAGTTTGACAGGTGGGTGAGATGTGAGGAAAATTTCCGCATTTGAGGGAGTATTAATCTCTGAGCCTGGATGCTTCGTGTGTGTGCGTGTGTGCATTATGTTAGAGGAGATAATAGTGACGTGGGATGACTTGGAATTATCATATGGCCTGTCTGTGAGGAGTGATGGCTGAAATTATGAGGATTATTGTAGGGAATTTTAAACTTGACCAGAAGCTTGATTGCATGAGAGGAATTCCCATTTGTTAGGACTTACCCAGGGCTTTCAGGGGAAGTCGTGTGTGTGTGTGTGTGTGTGTGTGTGTGTGTGGAGGAAAAGTAAATGTGTGAATAGGCGAGGTTGGGACGTAGCATAGTGGAGGCAAACAACATGTATTATGCACACACGCATACGAAAAGAGCGGAGGAGTGAGTCGAAACCTTCGGACTTTCCAGTGATAAATGAACGGAAATTTCAATAGTTCACGCACTTGTTGTGTGCTCCCGCTACTAACTACCACTGCTGCATTCTTCTCCTACACGATATTTAGGATGAATGCATGATGCATGCTCATCCCTTTCAGTACTTGTCCACTTGATTTACCAGATGATGAACAGTTCCTCCCTCCCACATGGGTCGATATTTTTATGATTGCACTCGGAATAATAACCCTTTGCACTGGACTCATGGAGATGCTCGGTGGTGTTGGTGGTGGCCGTGGCGGTGGTGATATTGATGGTAGGGAGCAAGGTTCATATAAATAATATGGTCTTTGGGTGAGTTGCCCCATTTTTTTCAACTTTTACGTGTGTGCGGAAGGTGATGTGGTGGAAAGTAAGAAGCATAGGCCGACTGTGTGTGTGTTTGTGTGTGTGTGAGAGAGAGAGAGAGAGAGAGAGAGAGAGTGAAGTGAGTGGAATAGAACTACTATTCTGTGCTCTCGCATGTACGAGGTCATGACGTCAAGAGCTGGGGTAGTAAAAACTAAGGCGGACAAGTTGTAAATGGTGGATTATACACCCCTGGTTATATCCCGCCACGTGTCAGCCTAGTAAAACCCCCAGTCTGACGCCAGGGAGGGAGGGAATTGATTGCGGAAACACTGGTACTGCTGCACTGAGGAGGGGAAACATGGATGATTTCGCCCTCAGAAAAAACTCGTTGATTAAAATTGTGTCAGATTTGGTATTATTGTTATCGAAGGAGGGTAATTAAAATGTTGAGAGAGGGACTACGACAGTCGTGATTACTGATGGTTAGAGGACAACTAAACATAATGTGTTTCAATTAGTTGTCATCCAAGTTTTTACCCGTTTCTTTCCACTCATACACACATTATAGCAGCAGCCTGTACTTTGCATGAACCTTGTATCTTCTGTGGTATAGATTTAAATAAAAGATACACACCAGCTGCTGAAGTATGTGGTGGGAGGTGGAAGGAGAGGAGGACAAGTTTAAACGGCCCAGAGTGTGCTCATAATTCCCTTTATATTCATGAATGATGATGATCGGTGACGGTGACCGATCATTATTTGTGCCGTGTCCGGTTTGGAAATTATAGAACAGGATGTAGTAGCAGTAGTAGTAGTAGTGATCGAGGAGAGGAGGGATTCGCACTGCTGGGGCGCATATCTACCCACTTGTTTGCGAACTGCGGGTTTTTTTTCTAAACCACCACCAGCAGCAACATCCACTACCATTATTTGCCCCTTTTGTTCCGCTCGTTAGACGTATTATACATCTTATATGTGGGAGATGAATGGCAGGTTAATGTGACGCAGGGTTCCCACATGAAACGGGACCAGAGTGAATAATATTGACGGCTGACTGTCGTAATATAGGAGTGGGAGTGAGTGGAAGGAGAGAAGTTGGGAAAACTTTGTATGTTCTCTGTTGGTGGTGGTGGAGGATCACAGCGAAGCAGACAGGTCCGTCATCATGTCATCGATGATATTTTAGTTCCGCGTTAATCTGGTTTATTATTTGCAGTTGAAGTAGGATAATGTTAGTCGAAGCTGGTGTAAATAGTTGCACAACATAATCATTCCTCAAACCAAACCCCCCTCCTCCACATCCGTCGTGTCGTCACCACACGAAGGATGCTTCTCGACGAGGAACGAAATTGTTCTGTATAGTTAATGAAATCCTCATGCGGCAAACATATTTGCTTCACCCCCCTCGATAATTGTAGAGTTGATAAGTGGTTAGGGGGTGGGGAGCTGGAAAGTCGTGTCAGGGTCAGTAAGGCCCAGGGAAGTGCAATTCAAAAGGGTGGAAACCGCTGATTTGAGACGATTTGGAATGAAAATGAACCTTGGAAATGGGAATTTGCCTGTCCAGTTTACTGGAAACGTCCTTGTAGTATAGTCCATCCCAGCAATCATCATGAGCTGCCGCGTGTGCATGGGGCAGTTGGGTACCTTGAAGTCAGTCGTCACATAGCTTTGTCTCTACCCATCCTATCCCCCTCCTTTGTGTTCACACTCGTATGCAAACGCAGGTTGTTATTATCATTATTATTATTATTATTATCATTAATATTAGTATGATGATGATGGAATCAGGGTCACTCAGAATTGAAATTTGGAAGGTCGGAAACATTGCAGTAGTAATACGATGATTGACATCCCCAAGGTTAACTCAGTGACCCAAATTATTTTCTCAGCGCCGCAGGAGCTGGGTGAGTGGCAGTGTTTTTAATTGCATTCCGCCAGCATCTATCCCGAGGATGCTCTAGTACTCACTCGTGGTGTGGTGGGAGTGAGTCAATATAAGATACTGCTGCTGACGGAGAAGGAAGTCTTGGAACTGTCACGGCGCAATAAGGATATAGAATCCCGCTTATGTATCCGCCTTGAACTTGTATGTCTCTCCGGAACAAGGATGGAGTGACTCATGGCGTTCCCACGAAAAGGAATCCGAGATCTGCTTGGACTGGGTTGGGCTTGAAGGACCTAGAATTTTCCGAATGTAATACCACTTCATTTTCAGCTTGCTTAGCGAGTGGACTCTATGTGCACGGGGTTCTTGGAACTTTTTATGACACACGTATACAAACTTCTAATTAGTAAAAGTTGTGCGTCGTGGTGGTGATTGAATATCTTGTTCAAGTGTGTGGTCCAAAGGTTGGAGAGATCTGAGTGAGCCGAACGACGTCGCAAATGATGATGACGACGACGAAGTCTCGCCTGTTTATTACAGAGTGTGTGTGAACGACGTAAGACTCCATTTAGCGCGTGGAATCTGCTTCCAAGTAAACAGTAAACGGGTTGACGCCAGTTGTTCACCCTTTGTTCAGCACATAGGATGATGAATTTTATAGCATTTTTTGTAGGTATTATGAAAATTGAAAATATTGGGGGCCCAGGGGGGCTTTTCACCACAGCACATTCCGTGTGCCCTATAAGAGTGAGTAACTGAACAGGAAGCTATGGCAAAGACCATTTCTGCGTGGTCTGGCATTGTGAGTAGAGAACAGTAGGGATGTGGGGAAGTTACTGGAGTTTTTATCATACACTGAAAGAATTATAACTTATTGTTCGCCATCCCTGAAGGTAGCAAGGAGGTAAACAGGTAGTAGTACATAGTAGTAGTGAGTAAATATCGTTTACAATCCTTTCGATCTTCCTTACGACGGAGTAGTCCGGGGGACATGCTGGAGTGGAGGGAAGCGGGAGAGGAGATTCGAATACTCCGTCTCCTACGCCTTTTTCTCAGGCCTCCGTCGTCGTATGCCTACCTTTTATATCCTTAACACTGTGATACTGGAGTGACGGTTGTAAATTTGCAAATTTCAAATGATGATACTCCATCCCAGTGCATACACTGAAGTAAAGTGGTTTTTCACTGTGAGGAAGGGAATTAAATTGCTGTGATTCAGTCAGTTAGGTTATAAATTTTGTACTGTCCTTGTTGTCCCTGCCTGCCCACTCCTCCAATGTACAGGATGTAAAGGATGTCCCTGCACTGGTAATGTGGAGGGAACATGAATTTCACGTGTGTGTGTGTGTGTGCGTGTGCACCTTAGTTGTACACTGAAGGTGGAGGATTAATATGAATATCTTGCATTTAGGTAGGAGGCCATAGCAGGCATAAGACGGTGGTAATGTTAGTAACACAATTTGTCAAAGGGCTCATTACATGGAAACTCCATCCGAGCCGGTTTCCCAACTGTCTGTTCTGCTATGCATGTGTGCGAGAGGGAACTGAAGATATGCGGCTATTATTATGTAGAAAGGAAGGAGCGGCTCGAGAGGGTATCAAAAGGGTGGGGGGAGCTGTAAAAACAATGTACATAATCTCTGAAGAAATTCAGATTCTGATTGACAGGACGGCACTTACGGGGGATTTAGGTGGATTTGGAGCAAGGAGAGGGAGAAAAAGTGTTTTTCAAAACTGACCACTACTGCACACACACACACACACACACACACATAGCCTACTTATCCCCCCAGCTCAAAGCTTGCTTTTGAGCTCATTGAAATCTACAATTATTGTTGGATTAAAAGTTGAATACCGGAGACAACTTGGGGATACTTGGAGCTTTTCCACCTCGTTATCACGTGTTATTTCTTGTTACACCTGCCAAGAGGAATACATATATTTACACTCCTATTGGCATTCGTATTCTTGTCCTATGTATAGACATACAGACAATGGGATTTCTCTGTAAATCGAGTGTAGTAAAGCTGGTATGTGAGAGGAATAGTACACAGCTTTATTCCTGTGCAACATGTGTACGAAACTGTGGACGTGTCGAGGCTACACCATAATAATAACTGTTCAGATACTATGATCCTCACCGTGGTCATGGCTGTCCTAGCATGGGGCACCAAGAGCCGCATTATCATCCGCGAGTTGTTGGCCCTTTTCGCCACATTCCTGAGCGCAATTATCTTTCCTCGAGTAATTTTATTGGCCTGTGAGCTGCTTACAGCGAGAGAGGCTTGGGAAACCAGGTGGAGGAAATAAGATGATTTGCTCAAACCTCAATGTGGCTGTCATGGGATTTCTAATGTACTTAAGGTGGTGTGCGTGTGCACAAACCCGTGTTTTATTGCACAGGTCGGGACATGATGTCCTCGTGTGAACTCATCTTTCTCATTTGGCCTTGACGGCCAGATTAAAATCTCTTGTCTCCATGGTCCTATTAGTTACTGCTCTCTCTCCCCGCCTCCCTTCTACCTCTGTGTGTACCTTTACCTCTTGCTGGTGAAGGAAATGGTTGCATTGGATGGGGAAGGGGCAACTGCATTCGCATGACTCTTTTCATCCACCCTCACTTACGAAGAATCTCTATGAGGAGAGGGAGGGAATCCTCTTCTTCTTTCTTCCCTGCATCTTTGGCCGGCCTGAGCAGATCCCCCCGTGTGCGCATGAACGGACGAGGTCGCTGGGGGTGAAAGTATCCTCATTTGATGACAGCATTGTTTCATAATGATTCCACCGCCGTCGTTTTCCCAACCCGACCTACGCCATGTGGGAGCTGGTTGTAGCTGCGGCCCCTGATGTTGCTGCTAGCCGGTGCTACTTCTGTTGCTGTAACCAGAGCTCGATGACCGTGGGGGTTATCGGCTCGAGGAATTTTACGATCGTAACGGCCATTTAATACCAATGCATAAGAATGATTCTCCTCTTGCTCTGTACCTCTGTATCACGGCCCCGATATCCGTGCAGGGGCTGGGGCATACCGTATCCCACATTATCGGACAAGCTCAGCCCCTACCACAGCTCCACTTCCAATACATCTCCAATCCATCTCCAATACATTTCCATGCGAGCGCGGCGAAAAAAAGTAGGTGGGAATGGGCTCACAGCGCACAGATATAGATAAATGTATTCAACAGGGGTTGGATACCTCCTCCGTTCTTGGCGGTGGAAGAGACAGGGCTAGAAATTCTGAAAGGAGCTGTATACTTGGTGGATGAGAACAGGAGTTTTAAATTAAAGAAGCACTGTCAAGAGTACAAACTGTCTGGGAGGTGATAAGAAAAGGCCCTGGGTTCGCTAACCTGGTTTTTGCGTCCCTCTTCATATAGCCATCTCGTTAGAATAATGGTTTATGAAGCTGTAAGATTTTGGTTCGCCCCTCTATGAGTTTGCCAATGTGGATGGTGGTGGAATGCTGCCTCTCTCAGACACCTGTCCTTCAAATCTTCATTTATGGATTGAAGCAGCTTGCAGGGTCTGAGGAATGATTGAGCAGACGGAGGAGTGAATGAGGGAAGAAAAGAAAGATAAATTCTGCGGTTTTGCTCTTCTCACTGTCACCAGTACATCTGTTATACTATGATTTTGGGTGCACATACACAGACTCATGCATGCGTTGAATGCATGTGATATGATTGAGTGGAGGTTCATTCCTTTACCTATCTAACACGTATTATATATATACAGGAGGTGGAGGTGAATGCTCATTCTGCACATGTTTATGGTGGATGGACTCCAAGAGTATACGCGTGCGAGTTCATGTGTGTACATAATACATTCCCTGCCACCCCACCTGTCTCACTATTATTATTATTATTATTATTATTATTATTGTTATGCATAATATGGAACTTCTGTGATGGTAGCGACTGTATCTGAATCGGCATTATGTTCTATATCCTAAAAGAATTCGACCTTGCTTTGTGCGTTGTGTAGTCGTGGTAGCAAGCTTGGCTAGTTCATGGGAGACTGACTGAGTGTCTGTGTCCTGTGGGTTCAAAGTTATGCCGTATAGTTAGTAGTTAGTTAGTACACTGACAGCGGTGGTGCTCCTACCTGCACACTTATTTACCCCATCCAGTATGGGTACTAATGTGCATGCATACACCTTGACTCAGACCCTGCTGCGGCTTCTATGTAGAAGCGTAGTAAGAATTTGGTCTCTCTTGTAGTAGCTGACTGAGGAGCTTGGCCAAGGATGGTTCGACGACACCTTGAACATGCTGGCTTAGGTGTATTATATGAGGGTGTGTGTGTGTGTGTGTGTTTGCGAGTGAGTGAGTGTTGTGTATATACCTGCTTCGTCTTGGGCTGTTGGTGAAACAGATGAGTGTGACGTTTAGGGGTTGTTGTATTGCCTTGGTTTTTCATCGTCTGGAGTTGGGAAACTTTTCAGTAGTACTTGCCTCTTGCCTCCAAGAAAAGTGGCGGCATAGCCGTGTTATTAGATGGAATATAAGTCTGACGATAGCTTTCTACAAGGCCGTTTGCTCAGCTCAAACCTCTGGGCTCGATGACCTCTTCCTCTTTTTCTTCTCCGCCGTATTCCGCCTCGTCAAACCAGAGGTTGTTGGAAGTGCAAAAAAATCCTTTTGATGTGACTCCCTTCTTTTCTTTGTCCATGTCCACCCCCGAGTCTTGTGGCAGCCGACTGGTTGGAGTCCAATCCCCTTACATAACTTCTGGTCTTCTCCTTGGTGCTCCATGTTTTGGGGAAATTTGGGGAGCTCTCTGGAAGTGGCTGGGTCGGATGACTGCACCGAAGTTTACTATCAATAAACTCACCCGTAATGTTCCACTCCTGCTGTCATCGTTGTCGTCACCGGTCCAGCGGACGGTCATAGTAGTAGCAGTAATAGCGGTAGTAGGAATTGAGAGATTAGCGCTCGAATTCATTCTTCCATGTTATATAAATTAACTGAGAACAGAAACGCTAGTTGAATGTGTGTGTGTGTGTGTGTGTTGTTGTTGTTGTGAGTAAATGTAAAAGTTGCTCTTGCAGCCGTTTCCGAAGAAAGAGAATTAGCTGTGTGTGTGAGAAGTTGTGGCATGCTGTTGAAGGGATGAGCACTCACATCCCTCGTGCACATTTCTCTCCACACTCAGGAATTTCTTGCTGTCCAGAAAGGAATTAATCGCTCAGGTCAACGACTCGAAAAACTTGCATATTCACTCCAATTCGTTAGTAGTAGTGGTAGCAATAGTAGTGGAAGTAGTATGAGTGGGAGCTGCAGTGGCTGTGGTGGTTGTGATGGTGTTGGTTGTAGTGAGTGAGTGAGATGGAATGGCGCCCAGGCTGGTGCACACCGTCACGGATGCCGGAGGCAACGTGGTATTGTTATGACATGCCGACAGCGCTCCTATGTACGGGAGTGTGATGGAAACTACTATGACAAAATGCTTGTTCGCGCTCATCTGTGGCATTAGCTTCTCAAATTGAGAAAAAAAACTACCAAAGTCGGAGGCTTCTGTAGCTGTATATAAGCAGAATAGGATCAGAACAGAATAGTTTGTATCATGTTGAGGCGGTGGAATGAAAAAAGTCCGGCATGAGTACATACTCTAGTCAAACTGGAATCGGAGTAATAATCAGTGCCAGTATTGGTAGCACGCACTGGCGGCGTTATTCAACGGGAGCAGAGATGTGTCGAGCTCATTACTTGCTCTTCGTTATTATCAGTTAGTATTATCACCATTACAATTGTCTCAGCAGCAGAGCCGGGAATGACTGGCTAGCTGACTACTGCTAGTATACCCATGTTTAACGAAGCCGAGCACCGCAGAGTTTAATGTGACGAATAAGGTGGAATGAATTAGAAATGAGTTTCGTGGCGAAATGCTACAGAGTTGAAGGCACTGTCTGGTTCTGGGATTTTTTCTGTCAATGCTTCACTCACTCCGTCACGTTGCCATGTATACACATGAAGTGGAGACCAACCAGTGATGAATGCACACCACACTCTACATGCTCATTTGTGTATGGGCGTGCATACAGATATATCCAGTCCCTGTAATACTCGTTCCTGGTGAGTAAATATACGCCAGAACTGCGAATTCCACGCAGTTCCACTTCCACCCACGGCTCTCTCTCTCTCTCTATCTCTCCCCTATACATCCATCCAGGTTATATATGCCTCTCTCTGCCATGGTTTTGGAGATGGACTCGAAGCAGACGAAGGAAAGGGGGATTCGTTATATTCCTTTGCATTCTGTGTGTAATGAATTTTCGTAACCGACCTTGACTTCTCTCCTGCGCCCACCCTGCAGCTTGTCTCTCAGTCAGTCACCAGCATCCATTAGCTCGAATCCCCTGTATATGTATGGTCCTATACTCCTACCTGAGCCCAGGACGAAGGAGTAAAGGACCTGTAGCGTGGAACTTCTGATTCACCATGCACACCATACCCTGAGCATCAGCGGCAGAATGAGCAGCAGCATCGTTATCAGTGTGGTTGGTTGTGTTATGTTTGGCCGTTCACTCCTTGGCCAGTTTTCGTATGTAATGGGAAAGAGGGTACACTCGAGTGGTTTACTCACTCTCAAACGGAATCACTGTAGGCGACTCTCTCTCTCTCTCTCTCTCTCTGTCCTGGCAACTCCGGGATGGCGAGCAAGGTGTTGCTGAAATTCTGGAAATAATAAGAACTCACGTTGGAATGTGTTACACAGGTTCTTTTCTTACCCCCCCCTCATCTCTTCCTCTCTCACTCTCCGATTCTGCAGGGGAGAAGTTTTATATGGTGCCGATTTGGTAACCTCTTCCTCGTCGAATTCCGCGTGCAAAGTGTTTTAACAACTAGCTAGACGGTAAATCTACAAGGGAGACCGTTGTCTATATGCTTCTACTCTCTTTTGGCATGGTGGATCTCTGCACATGTGGAATTAGTACTAGAGGGATAATGCTGGCTAAAATTCCTTCATCATTCTAGTCTCTTCTGGCTCTATGAGACGAGAGGAACCTATTGGCCGTCAGGGGTTTAATTCGCAGTTGATTTGCAGAGACACGCTTTCATTCCCCCACGTGGCCTGAGGCGAGGAATGATGCTTATTATGATATAACTTGGTACAGGAATAAGAACTGCGACCGAGAGTCACCATCACCACAGAGAGACGAGGAAGTTGTTCAATGAATAGAGGGAGAGACCTTTGTCCTTAATGAATTTTCCCAGACTGGATAATTGAGCACTTTTGAGATGCAGACGTTGACTATAAGGTGGTTATGGTCGTCGTCGTACCCAGTACCGTACCGTACCCCGTTTTGTCGCACTCTCTCTCTCTCTCTCTCTCTCTGTCTGTCTATCTCTGTCTTTACCTATCTCTGAGTCAGTGAGTGGTACGGAGAGGACAAGGAGAGAGATGGTGATGATTCTCGACCAGCAGTCCCGTTGAGCCAATGTAATCGGAATGTGGAGACTGATAAGGCTCTTTTTAGCACGAAGATGTCTGTTGCTGACTGTGAGAGAGTCATACTCCATCAAGGAAGACTACACATACGTGGAAAGTCCGCAGTAGTGTGTCATAAAGTCAGTTATTCTGAGCGTGCGTATCCACTGAAGAGGGAAAAGTATTTTGATGAAGAATTCAATGATTGTTTTTTTCCTTGTAGTAAATTAATGTCTTACTGCTCCGTGGAATGTGTTAAATTAAATTGTGGCTTTACATCCATGCATTTGATGATGAAGGAGAGGTGGAGGCCGACTATTGGATCGTGTGTATGTTTGAGATGAGCGGGGGAGGGATACAGTGTGTGATCCTGTACGAAGTAGGATAGGAGCATATCCGCCGTTAGCCCTCCACATGTTTTGTGTGTGTGTAACCGAGTTTGGATCACATCAGTTTAAACTGCGAGAGTGTTAAGGGGTTTTTATAAGAGAGTGCTTTAAGCTTGACAAGAATCCTCTGGCTTTGTCCCCTGCTTTAATTCTTTTCTGTGTGGGGTATATTGGATGGTCATGTGGTGGCAGTGGGGTGCTTGGTTATCCGTAGGATATGGTAGATGGTTCATTGGTGAGGAGGGGAAAGTCGGGAAGTGCTCCACAGAGATAGGCGCACAGCGGCTCCTGCTCTTGGTTTGCCTCACTGAAAAGTGTGTGTAAAAGAGTTCCGTCGGGCAAATTGAACGACGCTTGGGTCTGCACGGGGAAATATGACTGGGTATTCTCGCCGTACATATGTGGAGGGAGAGAGAGAGAGAGATAGAGGGGTCCCCCAGGATCCGGAGTGGTCCCAAGAGTCCGCATATGTATCCACAGCCATCATGTAGTATTAGTAGGGAGTAAATGCGGCTCAGAGCCACATGGCAAGGCGTAGAACTGTGCGGGTAGGGTCTGCCTACTCTAGGGGTTTTTCTACATCTCTACATCTTTCTCTCTCTCTTCCTCTTCTGTCTTATCGTGGCTGTACACTGTGTATGTATTGACTTGGACTGACGAGGGAGTAATAGTTAGCAATATGCCTCCCTCCAAAGCCGGGTGAACCATATGGGGCTTGCGGAAAATGAGGTAGTGAAATTCAGGGATGCCGTGACTTGGATTTGAAATACGGATGACTAACAAGGCTAGCTAGCAGAGTTTGTTGCTTGTACATAAAGATCATCTTCATTTGGATTCCTTTCGTTGAATAAGCGTCAGTATTTAGTTTATAAATTGGTTCTTAGAGAAGCTATTTTTTCTCTGTGCCTGTCTGCCTTCCATTGGTAAATCTACTATTACATGTAGTATCTGGGCTGTAGACTATTAGCCAGTGTGTGTGTGTGTGTGTGTGTGTGTGTTGTGTGTGTGTGTGTGTAGGGACAATGCCAGGGGGTTTAACACGATCCCTTTGAGCAGGGAGCTATTAAGTATATATATAGCATGCATGCGCGTATTTATGCATGAGAGTCGATTCCCTCCGCTTTCTACCTCCTGTTCCCGTGTTTTTGTCGCCAGTCCCTACGGTCATGCATGTACCCATCCTCAACTTACAGTTCTCATAGGTCTAACTCCAATTCGAACTGGGTGACCCGATATGTACGGTCCGAAGTTGACTCAAAATGGACGAGATTTGAGAAGTTGTAGGAAAGAGGAATGGGATGGATGATTGTGAGACGAAAATTTAACAAGAGCAGCAACAACAATACCGGGGAGTGACGTAAGATTTTGAAAGGAAGACTGGGAAGTTGTCTTCATTTGACTGAGAGGGTAACACCGTCTGTTGGTTTGAAAGTTCTACTGCTGGTGCGAATGGAGGAGTCCGTACTTAATATGAGACCTTATCATGTTTGGCACGTTGAGGGATTGTTTGAGGAGTAAATCCCCGCAGCTGTAGCACTTCATCTCTCTATCTCCTTCTCCGCGTGGCATAGGAGGAATAAAAAGCTTTCCCGATGTTCCCATTTGCGCACCCTTCCCTTTTTTATCCTCCACACTTTGGTATTCTGGGATTTTGCGGATATAATTCCTATTTATTTTATCATTCCGTTGTATTTACGGTCAGGGAGCATCATTGTCCAGGGGTGGGAGAAGGGAATGGAACATGTCGGTTCAAAGCCGCCCAAAAGGAGTAATTGCACTCTTTTCTTGCGGACGTGGGATGGGACAGGGTTTGGTTTGGCTGGAGGACAACGCCGTCATATCGACATTTCAGCTCCGATATCCTCCCTGCCACTTGGATACAGTTTATTCATTCTCAAACGTCAGTCAGTGGGACAAGATTATCTTACGTACAGATGATGGGATGGAACTTTTGTTGGCAGCATATACGTCGCACACAAATCCCTCCGCCTGTCTCTCCATTCACGTAGGCCGCGGCTACTGAATGAGACGGGCTTGTCATTAAATTTCGCATTAATATTAATGATAATCCACGTATTGGCGGGCAAGGCGTTTTCTTTTAGGTTCCATGAAAAAATGTTCATTGAAACCTAGGTGTCACATAATGAGGTTTTGGTGGAGAGCCCGGATGTGGTAACTCTCTTACGCATGGACGTAGTTCAGATCTGTATGTGGATGTGTGGTCTGGATGAGTAGAAGGGATGAATGGAGTTGTTGTTGTCTCGGATTCAGAGAATTTAGCTCCGCATCTGGCACATTTGAGACCTTGAAACTACGTGAGGTCTGTTAAAAGGACAATTCCGACGGGCTTCTGCCGCTCCTGTTCCTCTACTACTACTACTACTACTACTACTACTACTACTACTACTACTACTACTACTACTACTACTACTCCAACTCCTGCTACTACTGCTTCTACTATTCCATTGATAGCTAGACTCACTCTCTAATTTGTTCCCATCGTGTTTTGAGTGTGAGAGGAATTGAGGCAGGAGCACACCAGATGCGGCTTTCACATGTAAATTCTGGTCAAAAAGTAGTGTAGCAGCGGTCGCATTGGAAGGCTATGTGAGGGAATTTGATAAAACCACCACCAGTACCATGAATACTGGCCATGTTTGCCAGAGTCCTTGAAAAGAAACTGTAATTTTGATGATCCAGGTGAACAAACAAATCTACTTAGACCCCCTTCCCTCGTTCAGAATGATGTGTTCTTCCTTGGAATGGCTGTATATTTTCGCTAAAGTTCTGCCTGTGTCTGGTCCAGTCTGCTGAAATAGGGGGCGTCTATCAGTTCCGCTGCATATCATTAAGTGCCTATGGGGATATGATGAGTGGAGAAAAATACAATGCACGAGAAGGAGAGAGTATTTGGGCTAGGGAGCTGAATACTTTATCAGTTTTGTCCCCACTTCAAACAAGACGATGGGGGTTACAATGGGAATCCAGGGCTGTCACGTCACCTTTACAGTTGCCTCGTCAGCATGCCCTGAATTTGATATTTGATTTATTTGTGCATGTATGTGTGTGTCTGTGTGTGTAAGTGCGAGGGGTAAGTGCTGTCAATAATAGTGAGGGGCACGACGATAATCACAAATGAGAATTCATGTGAAACCTTGTTTGAGCCACCTTCGAGTGTCAATTGAGTCGCTTCCCACTGTGACAGCAGCGGCATGCTTGCAAATCCTTGTCATAATCATAATCACAATAATAATACTAATAATAATAATAGGAGCTATGGATGTATGTTCCTTGCCACACGCGATCCCAAGGCTTCACCAACAGGATTGACTTTCAAAATCACTCTTCTTGTCACATGTGTGCATAATACATGCATACAGCAAGTGGGAGGGTTTGTACTTGCAAGTATCCTGGGTTTATCCACATCATTCTCGTCTTCGTTGAGCACAAAACATTTAAATGTAGTACACATTTTCAATTAGAGTATAATACTGTGTGCCCCCTCTTTACTGCAATTCCTTTTGTTTACTTCCCGCTCCTTCTATAATGGGCCCAGGAGGGAATGAAAGGCCGCCCACGCGGGTTCGGACTTGCAGAGTTTCGTATTCGAGAGTCCTATTCGAGAAGATGAGAGAGAGAGGGGGGACAGAGGTATTTTGTTGAGAATACCGAGAAGGGGATGGGTTTGTTACGCAGACCCTTGTGTAGAATATATATCTACATGCATGTATAACCTTTTATCTAGGGTTTTATACTATGTAGTACATAAATTTCCTTCAGACTTTCTGGAATTTTAAGCCGATTTTCAGGGTCAAGGGGTACGGTACGGTGTATTAGGAGTCGTTGTCTTGTCCCTTTTCCCTTTGGCACTTCCCTTGTCATCCTCAGCAGCGGTGGCGGCGGCAAACTTCAATAGTAAGTGCATGGCTCGATTACTACAAGATTAATATTTTGGGGTTTAACCTGGCTTTACCTGGCTAACTCCATGCGATGGTCCATGTATGGAGGGGAAAAAGGGTCTCGACACAGGGATAAAGTTGGAGGAATTTTTTTCGAAGATAAGGGAATTCCAATGTGTGAAGACCTTTCGACAGTCGACGTCTTCCCCCCCCCCATATTCCTCCCTCCCCGCTCACCAGCATATACACATGCACACAAAACTCATGGGGCTCGAACGGCGCCGACAGAAGCTTTTATACCTTTCCTTCGACCAAACCTATTGTGTACATTTTTCTGTGGCAGGAGGTAAATTAATTGATAAGGCTGCGGTTCCTTCTGCATATAATAGTTTATACACCCGACTTTCTACAGCCTACTTATGTCATCCACGTCCTCCACAAGTTCTCCAAGCGTGTCATTACAACAGTTACTACTACTACACGCATGTGGGACGGAAGGTATCTTGGAGAAAGTGAGTGGGCAAAAGGGCAGGCATCCGTCTCTGGAGGCATTTTTCGTTTGCACATGATATTTATGTGACATGAGAATTAACATGTGACGTTGTTGTTGTGTTGGGATGAGCTAATGACTAATACAAACTTTTTTTGATGGTTATAGGAACCCGAGTATACGCGCCTCCTGAGTGGATCCGATGTGGGAAGTATAATGGGCGAGCAGCCACAGTTTGGTCCTTGGGGATCCTCCTGTACGACATGGTCTGTGGCGACATTCCCTTCGAGAAAGATGAGCAGATCTTGCGAGGAGATATCAACTTCCGGACGCGGCTTACTCATGGTGAGTTTCAACACATTTAGTCAGTCATGTTCATCCCCACCTAGCACATTATTGATTAGACAGGTGAGGAGCGGGAGGGAATATGCGGAAGGACGTGCGGGATTTTGGATTTGTGCCCAGGAACTTTCTCAATCATCTCTATCAAATTTTGATATTGTGTAACGTGCCCGGATTGCATACAGACAGACAGGCGCACACACACACACCCCATGCAACTAGTATAGTGGGCAGGTTATTAAGATCAAGTTCTGAGACTCCCTCGTGCTGGTCCCATGCATACAAATCATTTATCGTTTACAGTTGTTTTAGTCAGCGTGGAGTTTCAATCCCGATAATGATGATGATGATGGCGAATGACTCATAGTCAGCACGTATATATATATATATATGTGTATGTATATGTATATATGTTTTCACGTGTCCCTGTGGATTCCTTCCATTTCCGTACACAGTCCTTGGGCGCGGAAGGATAGATGAGCTAATTCGACCATGTGTATGCATGTTGGTGCGCACATATGTGTGTATCACTACCATGTATTTTGGTGATAACCCACGGTGTGTGTGCCATAAGGGGGCGTGTGCTGGTGGATCGTGCGATACCCGTGCAGTGGCAGCTTCTCTCTCGACTTTGGCGCATTCGAGGGGATGAACTGTTTCAAAAATAAATTAGGCTGAGGTGGTGGTGTGGCAGTGTTGCTGTGGCGGCGGGTCGGCCATCAACTGCGTATATGTGACTGCAGTCTGTGTCTGCCTGGGAGAGGAGAATACGTGGGAAGATATGCTGGAGGAGGTAAAAGTCGGAGTGCTCCCTTTTTTCCTGGGCCAGGTTTCTCGTGGGCGGGCAGGATGAGACCATCCAAAGATGAGTCATGGAAGGGAACTTTGTGCATCACCTTCTGTCTCGTGTACCTACTAACTCAACTACAACTATTGCTACCTACGAGTAAAAGTGTAAGAATTTGAGCTTATCCACGCAAGGCTAAAATCATTATTAAAAATACACACATGCACAGTTTCACGCACACACTACTTCCCTGACTCTCTCAGCATTTGCAAATGCATTTGGGATCTCTGACGAGAGTACGGCACGTTGGCTCCATATGTCTGTTCGCTAGGAAGTGGAGCGATAGAGAGGCTCGAACGCTGTGGCACAACGTGCCAATGGAGTGTAGGTGCGGAGATAGATGCACAGGAACTGAGGAGCAAAGCTGCAGCGCATCAACTCCTAAAAGCGAGCAAATAACGTTTTTCTGCCCCCTAGAGTAATGTGTAGTAGGACGCCTACGACGATGACGACGACGACGTTCTTGAAATGTACTCCTCTCAGTTTGGGTGCGTACATGCTCACATCCTCCTTCCCTCTCTCCCACCTCAAACAAACGCTCCTTCTCCACATTGAGGTGGTCATGGTGAGAAGGATTGTAATGGAGGAAATGGGATAATGCTCTGACGAGCATGAACGGGACTAATTTAGCCTGCCTCACAGACTCTTGATCCTCCAACTCCGTCGTTGTAGTCGCAGTTGAGGCCTTCAGTTTTAGATAATAAGGAAGGAACTTGGCCTCCCATACAAAGAGAGATAGAGAGAGTGCGTGCGTGTAAGTATATGCGTGGAGGAGAGGAAACGCAGTAGGCAGTGTTGTATGGGCAGAGAGGCAGAGTAGTTAGCGTTGCGGATGAATGTAATGAATACCTGAAGGATTTCCGCTTTGAAAATTTCCCCGCGTTTGGATAAGATTTCATCATGTTTTTACTTGAAAAGTAGGGCAAGGGGGGGGGCGAACTCTTGTAGGCATCTGCTACTCACCACACCACCACTCTCACAGTAGTCAGTCAGTGTACAGTGTAGCCCATTCTCCAACGTCGTACTCCCTCAGTCAATAATGTACATTCAATTCAGAATGCTCCGAGATGAGCCTTCCCATGAAGGGAGAGAGAGATAGAGGAGCTGTCGTTTTGAAAACGAAAAAGGTAACTCAAAGGGGATGGTAGGAGGGTTATAGTGAGAGAGAGAGAGGGCGATGATAGAGCCTGGCTTTGAATTCCCGTGGCACACATTCATGCTCAGGTGCTGGAGGAGGAACTGAAGGAATTTTTTCACCGTGTCCATTGTTTGCAGTAACCGTGTAGAAAATGGTAGTGACTGAGCCAAAGAGGATCTATTTGGAGCAGGGAAGACATGGCCTAGTGTGCCAGGATATAGATGAGAAGATCGGAGAAAAGGAGAGTGTTGGAGTGGGAAAAAAGGCATCTCTCTCTCCCCGTTGTATTAAGTTTCGCTCCGTATAGGAGCGAACCTAGATTGGGTGACATGGGAACGAATTTTCACCCACAGCCTATGCCTTCTGTTTAAGGATGAATGAATGAATGAATGAATGAATGAATTAGGAAGGAGGGAGAATTTCTTCGCAGCTAATAGACAGACAGAGAGGGGGGGGGGGCTGGAAGCCCGGTGTTATCCTGTACATCAGTACTATGAGAACTGGAAGGATATATTCACTCAAATACAGTCTCTCTCTCTCTCTCTCTCTCTCGCTGTCTTTCTTTCGTATCCTATATTTGAGCGGCTTGAGTCATCATTCAAAATGTATGGGCTACCACTGTCCCACGTCTTCCTCATCTTCACCAATGTGTAAAAGGCTAATGGAATCAAGGGGTTCGTGATTTTTGAATGAAACGAAGATTGGCCGGGATCAAGAGCTCATAGAGTTGTGGAAAGGGATGAATGAACAGGCTACCTCTCGTCAGAATGAAATGATACTGCTACGAAAATGATGGCTGCTGTATAAAAGCAATAGTGCTCCTGGTACAATTTGTAGTATAGTAGTAGTAACAATAGCGTCAAGCTACGAAGGACTCTATGATACATAGGGAAAAAACGGAGTGTGACTGCGTAAGAGGAGAAAACCTGAAAACCGTCGATGCTCACAAATCGCTTGTTTTTTTTCTTTCAGAATGCCAAGACATGATTCGTCAGTGTTTAAGACTCCGACCGTCCGAAAGACCGAAGCTGGAAGACATTTTACATCATCCATGGATGAAAGTCAGCCTAGATTCATCTCCATCCCCCTCCACATCTCCATCCCCTTCACCCTCACTGTCGCCGTCGCATTCCCCGTCGTCGTCGGCCAGCAGCGGTGCCGTTCAACCCCAACAACAACAGCAACAACCCGCCCCCGCAGTTGCCGCCCCAACTAATAGTACTACTTCCGTGACCTCATCCTCCTCCTCCTCATCCGTGACTATACAGTCATCACGCTCTACAGAGCCGGACAAAGCTTGAAGATGAAGCTTTTTAGGGTTTAAAAACAATTGCTATTATTATTAATAATAATAATATTACTGTTACTATTAATATTTATGGTAAACACTTAGGTAGGGAAGCCATCCTAAGACTAATAATAATACGTAACTCAGTATATAAGAATCAATAACATTATTGTAATACTAATTATTATTATTATTATTATTATTATTATTATTATTATTATTATTACTCATTATTGCCGTCTTGGGAAAGTCCCAGGAGTCTAGGGTTTTTTATAGGTCTTCTACGCGTGGGAGACGTTCAAGTTTTTCGGTTTAGATAGTAGCGGTAATAAAGAGTGTACACATATTCAATGGAGGTATGTGTAGGAAGGACGAGAGTTTGCAGTTGCTTGTGTGGAAAGGATAACAGTTATTTTGTGGATCAAAATTCCTATATATATACACAGACACACATACATATATACATGCATGCGTGCATACATGTATGCACACACAGTCACAGACATACACGCACACACTGACGCGCGGCTGGAACATGATTTAGGAGGCTCGCGGTGTCACTGTGTGCATTATCATCGTAATTAAAGAGACGAACTGCACTCACAGATTGACTGTGGCTTATTGCCCTCTTTCTCCAGTCATTCTACCCGCCAGGTCATTCTTGTCCCCGTCTTTCGTTCGGAATTGGAGGGATCGGCGGATGACAGGTAGAATGATCAGCGGTCATCATGATGATGTGAAATTACGGAGGAAAATAGGGCCTGTGCATTCCACACACAAACACACACACACACACGTATATACTTACATGCAGGCACACTGATTTAATACATGTGTCTGAGCTGGCATGTAGGCATATTTGTGTACACATTTTCGCATGTATGCACACATGGCCGCGCACGAAGTCCACGGGATTGTTGTGTGAAGTTGAAAGGGGAAGGTAAATAATAACCCGGAGCAATATGGTGCTCATTGTTTTGTAAAAAGCAGCCAATTTTTAGTTTTGGTAATAAAAATTATAATTAGTTTATAATTTATAAATAAAGGATTTTGGAGCGGGATGTAGTAAGGACATAATAATAATAATAATTATGAAGGAAGAAAGCTTTAGGAAGATATGTGCCCGCACTCGTAGATACATATATATGTATGTATATATCTAATATATATCAAACTCCTGAGTGCGACCAGAATCCTGAGGTTCACACGCATTCTGACACTCAAATATCTACCGACTATTTATTGGAAAGGCGATTATTTTCAGGATAGAATGGTTCTATTATTGCATTACTTTGTGCATGGGTCCCACTCATCATGCATATAAGTATGACCCAGTTTGCACGCAAAGGCGTTGTGGCCTGCCGTTTGCAAACGTGGAGGGTATGACGGGTGAAAATGTGTGTGTGCATGTGCTTGCGCTAGAGTTGGAGGAATGAGTTTTCCCGTAATGAGCGGAAAAAAGGAGTAATATTATTTCTCATCACAGCTCAGATCCCTTAAAATTTTGCCCGACATCACCGTTTACCTTCAACTGGATGCATGTCTGCGTGTGCTAATAAGTATATATGTGTGTGTATGAATGCATAATACATATACAAATGCATAAGTATATGTATCTATGTTTCAAAAACGAGCGAAAGAGAGAGAGATCTATAGATTCCATCTTACTTGTTCCTTGTTGGTTTTCTCTGGCCTACAACTACGACTAGAACTATTACAATACTTTGCTATAATTTTTTTACACAGTAAATAGTATTAGTAGTAATAATTGCATTATTACCGTGTACAAAATGACACGCAATTTTTAGAGGTGTGCTACACAGTTGACTACCTTTCCAGTCAGCATGGCAACTGATGTTTTCAACGGGAAAGAGTCATAGAGAATTTGAACTTGCTAGAGCGTTCTGAGTGTTGTGTTTGTCGGTGTGTGTGTGCGTGTGTGTAGTCGTGTGCGGGTATCTATGTATTTGCCATGGGGAGACGGGAATGGTCCGAGTGCTGAAAAGTGCTTTACTGCTACTGTTGTACACACTGTGAAAAGTGTGCGATTCAAAATGGGCATAAGTAAGAAAGGAAAGAGAATACGCAGGAAAAGAGGCTATGTACATACAAGCATCATTCGGATGTACTGCCACTGCCACTCATGCTGTAGGTTGCTCACACGGTGAGTTTGGAAGTCCGCACATAGAAAGTTGATTCTTCACGCTTGAGTACGTACTCAACTTTGGTTTTATTTCTGCATGCTGTAGCCACAGTCTAGATTCACTGTGATTTTGACGATGATTATTGCTATTATTATAATTATTTCAATAAACTATGATAGAATTTACAAATGTTCCGTAATGTCATTGCAAACATGTTCGTCGTCGTAGTGACCTTTCCAACCGTAAAGAGAATATTATTTATGACGCTCATTGGGAAGTATTTTGTGTTTATTCCTTGCCGTACTCCTTCAACGTTTCTGTTCCACAGTACCTTTGATTTTCATTTTCAATAATTGTATGTATTCTTTTACTTGATGAATCTTTAGTGCTGAATTGTTAAAGAAGGAAAGCTACATATATTTTAAGTACTGAGTGAGTGATACATTGAGTAGATGACACGCATGAAGTTGTTATAACTTTATCGGGGCGCTTACCCATGGAATGGTTATGAGAGGGGGAGGGAAACTCAATTTGATTTTGTTTGAATCATTTCTGCACTTGCGTTCACACGATGAACTTATTCATTGCTTAGAGGTGTACTTCATATTAGCACGACCATGATGTGCATACCCACGGTCATGGAAACATAACTTGAGTTGGAATGCCTCATCTGATGGGGCCCGAGGGTTTTTTCCCTTCTGTCTCCCAGAGAGTACAGTACATATGCTTATGTAATTGTGGGTGTGAGGATGAGTGTAGTAGCAGCAACTATTTTTTAGTTATTTTTGTTTATAAAGTGAGTGGTTGCGCTGGCAACGTAGTATTCATACCATAATGATTGAGGAACAACGCCTCATCTGGAGTGGTAATTCCACTGGACTTTTTGCTCTGATGAGCAAGAGCCTGGTTGAATTACGTCGATCACGCACAGTCAGCAGGGATGATTATTATGTTATGCTGCTAGTACCATTTCTCCTTCAGCTACACTATTACAGGTCCATAATTATTAAGCATAGAATGAGGTAAAGCCTCTTTCCTGCATGTTCCGACGTAGATATGTGAAGTGTTAAACTCACATTAATGCAGTAGGCCCAGTCTCACTCGAAGCTATGTATGTACACGAACTTTCTCTTTGTAAATGCAGTTTTTTCTGATTTTTTGTTTTGTTAAGAGTGAAAGTACACTTACTTGGTAAGACAGGCACGTGTATGCATGGGAAACACAGTAGATAAAAATAGAGTATATATACGTTACTTACGAATTTGATGCAGTAGCAGTAGTTGTGTTGGCTACATCCCGTTTCTGTACCGACGACTTGGAAACATATTTTACACGAAAAACCGAGCGTACATGCCCCCTCCCCAGTGCCTTGTCGGCCCATAAGCCTGTGTGCACCCCGAATTGGACACGTGCATCTTGTGCAGGGTGGGTGGACAAGGCACGAGG
>WJFA01000810.1:0-29064 GCA_009870155.1 Pseudobourletiella spinata
GTGGGTTACTGTATTTGCTAGTTGCTTCAAACTTACATGTATCGCACATTATTTTGTAATAGAAAATTAAAAACTAACCTACCTGTAAATTTTTAGTGTTCTTAACTTCAAATAATTGAACTTAACAACGAAGTTTATGGTTTCCGTGCCCATTATTCATATTTTCCACTGTGCTCCTTCATTATTGCATAGGTACAGCTTTTCAATTGTTCTCATAAGCTTTGTATTTCAGTTGTCGTTTGGACTTTGAATTATTATCGCAAATAGCAATCTGTGAAGTTGATAGAACATTTAAACAATTGAGTTAATATCATACACACTACTTTCCAAAGTTAGGCTACGTGAAATTCATTGCATGGCAGGCAGGAACGAAAGCTTGGAGCAACTCCAATTGAATGAGGGGGTAGATTCATGTACTCTTAGGCGACGGGCCACTGTGAGGACTTCGCCTTGAAAGTAGAGCGGAGCACATCTTTTTGAATGATATTACCACCGGCTAACAAATAGTATATATATGCAGTGTGGGAGCCGCAGTCGAGAGGATTTATGAATGAAACGGAAGAAGGTGGGAACTAACAACTCTCCGTCGTATTTACTCCCAACAAAGCCAACGAGCGGAAAGTCATGACCGTTCATTCATAGTTTTTGTACGCAGTGTGTACGTGTGCGTATCCCGTCAGACAGAGCGTCGCCGTTCACCTTTCCCTTGTATTCGTCTATTTGTCGTTTAGCCTCGTCGTAAAGGTCGGACCACGCAGAAATGTTTTGAGTTCATTCAGGAGTCAGGTACGCAGGTACTGGTTTTGTAATTCTAAAGTTTATCTGGTGTCTGTCTGCCTGTCAGAGTCTTCCGAGGCGCCTCGCAGTCTGACCTGACTTTCCCATTCCTCACTCTGTATGCCTGCCGTCTAAAAGTCAGTCATGTAATCCGTTCCAGTACATATGTAGAGAATCCATTACCATTTACAGTTATAGCCCATCATAGTGGCATTAATACCTTTGGTACACACGCACATGTGTCCTTCGAGCCAGTCCGACATAATGAGCACAGCTCTCCCTCCAAAAATCTCACAGCTCCATCGTAATAGTGAGTAAACAAGAAACATCAGAAACCAAACAAAAATACTAAATGACACTCTCCATCGACAGTGATCACTGATGACAGAACAACACTTGCTGGAAAATTCCAAATCTTCATTTTAACGGAATATTAAATCCCGGTTTCTCCAACACGATTCATGATAGTATTATGAGACGGTGAGCTGTGGATGCTTTCGGAATGAGGGACATTGACATTGGGACAAAAATTTATACAAGAACGGTGTGAAATCATAACTCTAAACAAGAATCCCTACATGAGCATTAAGGTTCATACTTGGGCAGATGATGGTGATCAAGTTCGCCGTGGCTATGTTCAAAATCACTTTATGAGGAAGAAGTCATGCACATATGTAAGCCCGATCAAATGAGTGAATGACGAGCGATGGATTTGAAAAAGTTGAGCAGAGACGCTGATGGAGCTACTTCTATAAATCCGCCCATGAAAAACTGTGGGAAGAGGATCTGGGTGTAGCGTTAATGTTGAATGGTTGCGATGAAGGAAAAAGTAATGAAGTTCTCATATAAAAGAGGCAAAGAGCCATTTGGTGTCTACGAGCTCTGCGAGGAAGAAGATTGTATGGGAAAGATTTGTCAATTACATACTACGTGTGGTATGGAGCATGTAACAATACACGCGCATCACCGTGTATACACACACATTCTCATAACTTACCCATATTCCATTGATACAGACTGCGGCTGTGGCGCTGGTGGAGAGGAGAAAGAAATTTGGTGGGGAATTCATAATTTGTAGTTGGTGAGGTAGTTTGTCCACAGTTCGGTTTCCATGATGAGCCCTGATACTGTTGTTATAAAGTATGACGGGCTGAATGGGATGGATAAAAGAAGATTCGAAGGCGACAGAGAGCAAAGGGAAGAAAAGGGGTTGCTGAACTGCTCACTTCACAACTAATGCTCCGCATCCCGCGAGGTCCCGCACTCATATACATATGCACAGTTTATGGCCATGTATGTGGACCAGGGCCCGAGTTACGAGTTCGGACTGTCATCGTGGAGTATAGCGTGGAGTTTAGGGGTGGTAAAATCGGGACCATAGTGCTAGCCTCAGTGGTCATGCGGTAGTGGATGGAAGTAGCAGTGGCAGAAACAGCAGCCGGGGTACCACAGCAGTAGGGTTTCATCGTATGATCTTAGCAGAATAAAATGCCATATATGAAGTGGACGCAGGTGGACTTAATGACTTCTGACTCAGTAGCCCCCACACTTTCCCACTCTGTATCTCTCGTATTTTTCCCCAGCTGACTTGTTCCTCCTTACAGCATACATGGATGGAAGGAAAAATGATACACCAATACTTGCACACATGTGACCGCAACAAACTAAGGAACCATTATGACCTAAGTAACTCGCCCTATCATTAACATTATTGCGAACCGAATCCCACAAAGTCTACCCTCGTAATAATAGGCAAACTATTATATTTTTTTCTACCCTTGTGGGACAAACGGACGGTACCAGTTTGTCTACGAAAGTTTTGGAATCCGACTCAGCTTCACAGGCTGTACTGGATAGTCTCAGAAATCACATCATCTCCTCCTAGTCTGCATCATTGAAGCCATCGTTCACTAGCCTCTTATTACATTCCAAATCTGACTGACACATCAAAAACTTTTGGAAATACTTATTTGGTCAGTTTCCCCTTCCAATCAATCCTGACAGGCTATATGAGTGGGCTATGACTTTTTCTTCAAGCCTGTTGTGTTCATCCAGCCTAGATACAGTGCACTACAGTGGATTTAGCTGCAAAAGAAATGCACAGATTGGTGCAGAGGAAGAGAAAAATATAAAAAAAGGACAAGTTGAGCGCGAGTGTATGGTGTAATACAAAGTGTGATTCCAACGGCCTGTTGGGAAAAGTCAAGAGATCAAGTACGAGCCTGTACCAACACTTCTATATGGAGAGGGTCAAGTTGGATGAGTAGAGAGATTGAGCGGAGGAACGAGGTTTTTATGGTCATCCACGTAAACGTGGCCGTGGCACTACTCACAGTTGAGTCTTTAAGAGGTGCGATGAGTCCGTCGGGTCGTAGTCACTTGCTCTTTTACCAACTTCCACCATACCGACTTTTGAGCATGTGCATGTGTGTATGTACGCTGGCAAGTGCGTATAATCCAGAGATACAACGTGAGAGGAACGGTAGGGAAAAATATCGGCAAACTATTGTCTCTATAAACGAGAGGGAGGACGAATGAAATGAAGAGAGGAGTTTAGGTGGTAATAAAAGGGGAAATGCGTGAAGAAAAGGAAGTAGCGAATCGAGTCTGGTATAAAAAAAACGATTCGGAGTGAGGAACGGAGTGCAGCAGAGAGGATAGAGGGGGGGAAATCCACACTGGTAACGTTAGAATACAATGTGGCATATATATAGAAGTAGCTCATCCATCGGCTCCTCTCTTCCTACCCGTGTTGGTAGTGGTATGATCGTAGTAGTCATAGTAGCAATAATAGTAGCGCGTGTGTACGTGAGGGTCCGTGTGCGTGTGTGTGTGTGTGTGTGTGTGTGAAGGGAAACGACAGGCAGACGAAGACCATTCGTGAAGAAGAAGAACCAATTGGTTGTGGCATATCTGAGATAATATTTTTCTATAACGATCCGAGGGTCTCTTTTTATACGGGATTTCAGGAGGAGTCTAGGACTGGGCCCCTGGTTCCATCGCTCGATAGATCGGTAAAATTAATACAAATGATTCCCCATGAACAGCGATATGTCGAGCCCACGGCCATAACTCTCCTCCGAGCTGAGGATTTATAACTACTTCTTGCTATTTTCCTCTTTCTCTTTTTCATTGCCTTCCTGCTCCTCGTCTTCCTCCGGTTCGGGAAACTGCTCATTCCACGGCCGCCGCTAGGCCACCACCACCGCCAGCACCACCACTATACCACCGCCGCCACTACATATCTGTCTACCAGCTGAAGTCACTTTCCCCTCCGCTGTCCCTCCTCTTCCTCCCTATCCCTACCTCGACTGAAGCCACTGCGTATGGCGGTCTACCTCCGTTTTGGCTGTTAGGACAAGACAGATAGCTCATGACTCCACTTCCTGCCTGCTACATGTCTAGTTCGGAACCGATGGTCTCATCCTGTACAAACACACTCGTTCCCTCCCCACATCATCATCATCATTATCAGCATCATCACCATCACCCGACAGTCTTGTTTCGCTTCCCGTCATCCCTTCTCCCGCCGTCACTTAAACAGCTCCCTTGTCAAGATGACGGAAGAAGATATACCTATGGGGAATCCCCATGTAAATTTTACTAAGAATTTTCCCCCTCATACTCTCCACACTTGTCCCACTTGGGAACGTGTTTGGATGAGTTGAGGCAGGCAGGGAGGTCTTTATTTATTGGTCGTATGGGAAAGGAAAGTGGGAAAGATTAGGGAAGGAGAGTGTTGGATGAAAAGAAGGCCACGTACTACTTGGTGATGGTGTGTGGTTACCAGTAGTGGAGTAAGCCAGGCGATATACATGGGCTTGTAGACGTGATGGCTGGAAAGTGTGTACTCCACCGGCAAGCTTTTTCATTCGGGACTCTAGTAAATACTGGAACATTGAGTGAGTGGAAAGAAGTAAATTGGTTGGGTGAATTGAGTTGGCCTTCCTTGTCTTGATTGTATATGGGGAGGAGGAAGTTGGAAGTAAACGGGCGGTGCGGTGGTGGTGATGGTGGAAGTAGTGGCGGACAGCCCCTGAGTATTGTTTCCTCACAGTTGCATGGCCAGTCACAGTTATAATATACAGAGGCAGAGGAAGGGTGACAGTGTGGGCTCTACTCCTTGCCTCTCTCCCACTACTGAGTAGACGGGCAGGGTTGGTAATATGCGGTGGTCTGAAAAACGATAAACTGCCTGGCTGCGGGAGGGACGAGGAGAGAATCCTTTTATTCGGCGACCGGACCCAGTTGATGTGAGATCGGAGCGGAGAGAAACATCTTATCTGTCCTGAGCTATTATTTTCAGTGTCTTTATCTTGGCAGAATATCGTTGAAAAAATAACATGGTGGAGTGAGACAGAAAGCATGGCATGGGAGGGAGTTAGGAGAGGGAGAAAGTGGCGGCAGTGGCGGCGGCGGTGGCGGTGGTCGTGGCGAAAGAGCGCCTTGCTACGAGATTCAGAGACCAATTTAAAAGCTTTCAACTTAGGCGTTATAGCCCATCTAGACCTCCTTCAATTTACGTTTACACCAGTTTCCATTCTTTCTCCTCTTTTTCATCTCTCTCTCTCTCCCTCTCTCCGCTCCTCCCCACTTCTGGATAAAGTATAGAGAGAGTCTCTCTCAGTCGCACCAAATAATGCCAACTGCACAATATAAAGCCAGGAGCAAGTCTCCTCTCCTGGTGTGTGTGTGTGTGTGTGTGTGTGTGCGTATGTATGGCTCTCACTCTCCACACTTGCTCTTCCTCGTTTTCCCTCCCCATTTACATGATGATCCTGGTCGTAGGGTTTTGGCTCTGTTTGAACGGAAGGATATTACTACTTATTATTTCCTAGTATAGCTACTATATATACATTGTCCGTCACACTCCCTCCCCTACGCATTGCTATATATACATGTACTTATGTGGAAGTCACCCGATCTCCGCCTTTCCGTTTCTCCTTCATTGAATTTCCTTGGATTTGCACAATTCATCCATTTCAATCACTCGACACTGACCACACTGACCGGGGCTTCCAACATATTGCCTCCCTTTTGCTATACATCTTGGAGAAATCCTCAGCCAACGTGAGTAGGAACTGGGGAGGGGGGAATGAGATTGTGATGGGGGTCTGGAGAGGTTTGTAAATCTCAGCTGCCCTGGACTTTGTGCGTATCAACTCTACTGAATAGGTATGGTCAAAGTTCAGGTCAGGGGGAACGATTCATTAGACTTGGCTGACCCATGGCATGGTACGCCTTGAAGTTTTCCTCATACTTCAAAGAGTATAATAACCAACTGACAATGTTGGATTGCTGGCGAATAATCTTATAAGCAATTGGTGGCTGAAAACTACCACTAGACTGAGGTTTACGAGATGAGGTGGAAGTTCGGCTGTGCAAGGCAGCGACTCTGTAACTCATGTCTAAGGCTGCAAAAATTCAGTTGGTTTTCTTTGCTGCGGAGTTAATACGGGTGACTGTTGTCACCGACACAGGATGAGGATGTTAGAAGCTCTGTGAGTAAGAGGAGCAAGGACGAGACTGAGGACGGGAAAAGGTGGAAGCAAGTGTGTTCAATGTGCCAGGCTCCGTTCATGTCGTTTACGGCCCGATGTGGTTTCACTCTAGTAGTCGTAGGATCCTCTTTTTATCCACCACAGGATGAGCGAAGAAAAGGCTTCATCCAGCCCCGCGCATGTATGTACCCAAGCTCCCATGCTGTGCATATGAGCAGGCGTAATTCAGACTGCAAAAGACCTGCAGGAGTCAGGGGATTATTGCTGAATAGAGCTATTAACTACGCGCCTCGACTTCTCTATCCAGCAATTAATCTTTCAATTTCTGTTCAAAGGATCCTTCCCGTGCACGCTAAGCCCTTCAATCCCACTTCCCTGTCGGTCCATAAATGCTCCTCCTGCTGAAAACCATGTCGTTAGGGTTGAGCTTTTAGGAGACATGACCGTTGCATGTGCGCCTGTACAGTAATATTTTGACAAGAGTTCAACACAGGTAGCTGCGCACTGGACTGCTCACACACTGCACAACTCAACAGCCACCCTCGTAAACTTTATACATTACTCAAGTCGGCGATGGATACCGCATGGAATTGCAGCAGCACTACGCTAGAGGAGGGTCCGTCTCACATTTTCGAACACAAAAATTTCGAAAACATTTCCCTTATCGAATTCCCCCTAGGCTATCGTGCCTTCTAGAAATCGACTGAAATTCGTTTTTCATTTTTTATTTTTGTTTAGTTGATGCTTTTTTGCATGATTAAAACTTCTTAACAATGTTTTTTATGATTTGTGGACATCACAAGGAATTTGAACGGTCTGTACAAGCGATAGCGACATGGAACTATTACCATCGCATCTAAAATCGCCGAAATTTGTTGCGCATGGCGCGGTTTAGCCCCCCCCCCCCCAAATTAATAAAAAGTGCTTTTCTCGAAATTCAAAATTGAAATTTTCTTTTGGGAATTAACATAGGATTTTTTATGCTTCCAATCCCCGCTTAATACATTTTTAACAAAATCATGACATGTGGGCTTAGCTCTAAGGAAGCAGCACTTTTATGGAAAGCACTTAAAATTGTACAAAAATTAGTGCAGTGCAAACAAAGAAATTTAGCTGTCTGTGTTTTCCAACCTGCGGCGATTGCTACTTAAATGCTTGCTCCAATCATGATTCATGATTATTAGCTTTGCTTGAATATACACAGATGCCTAGAACTTTAATGTTAACTACCCTCCGTGTATTTTTTCCGAAATAACTCGAGGCGTTGAGTTTTATAAGCAAAAAATACTCAATAATAAGCTATCATGCACGAGTAGAGACAAATTTGGGCCTCTGATGAGTCACATTACCCCTACTGCACCCAAGTGTTAAAATTAGTTATAATCATTATTTCCTCAGGCTCCTTGCTGACTAATCCTTTTCAAAGTCTTCCAAAGGCGACGGAGAAGATGTCGGACGGAGATTCAGGGAGGAAGTCTCCGAATAAAACATACACATATCATCATTATCACTGCAGTCCTCCAAATGGCTTCATTTATCTTCGAGTGAAAAACATGAGCATTGTAATAGTAGTGCGAAGATGGTTCATTCGGAATACCAGACTGTGGATCTGGGCTACATCGCCCTAAGCCGGTAATAATGGTACATATAAGGGTACACCCAGTCCATTATTATTATTAGTATTGTTGTATAAAGGGGAAAATGAACCCGAAAACCTCCGCAGTCCATAATAAGGAATGAGACTGTTAAATATAACAAGGTTTATGGGAGCATGGTAGACAGCCAGTATTGATGGTGACAGGTTGTTTGTAGCTTATGAAAGATTTCCACGACAACATACGAATAAGGCCGAGCAAAAGGATGAGGTAATAAAGCCAAAGTTGAGGGGAAGAGATGAGAAAATTAATAACGACTATAAAGAAGGAGGTGGTGGGGGATGGGCGCATGAAGGCTCATCCTCGTATATCATAGCCGTGTTACATAAGTATAGGCACAGTATCAGCAAATAGTACTAGGCTTCAGCGAAGGAAATGCCGGTGTGTCTAAAAGGTGTGTGTGTGTGTGTGTGTATGTGTGTGACGTGTAAATAATATGAGCCGAAATAGTTGATGGTTCTAATACTGAAGGAGTCGCAGGGGCCATAAATTGGTCACATAAAAAATTACACAAAGCCTCCCCATCTCACATGAGACTATCAAGTAGCAGAGTAATAGAGCCGGGTCGGGCTTCATAATCTTGGTGAATTCAGTTCAACTTTGTATAGGATGGCAAGTGTGCTGAGAGGAGGAGGAGGAGGAACATAGAGGGAGCGAAAGAATGAGATACGAAGAGAGATCGAGGGAAAACATCAAGTTGATATATGGGACCTGTGTATTGAGTTTTTGATGCAACTAAACAGTGGTAAGAGTCTACTTGGGGCCCGTGAAACAGATCATAATAAGACTTCACGTCTCACCATCCCCGCAATCAATATGGAAAGGCAGACTTCATTTGAATACGGGAGATGAACCGGAGGCTCTTTTTATACCTCTGTCATCCTTGCTTATTGCTGTCTTCTTCTTTTTCTCCCTCAGAACATTTACAGCATCATACTCCTTTTCCATTTTGCTCTCTCCACCGCTTCCTTTCCTGGTACATCTTTGGACCATGTGGTGGTGGAAAACCACCTTCCAGCTCGTTCCCTCTCCGCAAATATTGAGTTGGAAGGCCGCAGTGCATAAACAGAAACATAACACAATATCCCATTTAGCCTTACCCGCCACACACCATCTCAGAGGAAAGGGAACTATCACACTGGATATTCATTTTATACCCGACCTGCTCTCCGTCCATAAATGCGCCTGGAACAAAATAGAGGCAGTCAAGTAGACGTCTCTTCATCGTGGTTCGTCTCCCTAAAAGCCCTATACTACAGAGTCACAGCAGACTGCGCTGAAAGGTATAATAATATCAAATTACCCACATTTACTTCCACGTTTCTCTCCTGTTCCCATTTTCATAAGCTACAAGCCACTTACCATAACCTCTGCCGGTGGGTTGTTGCTGAATAGAGTGTAACTTGTCCAGTATGGCTGCTCTAGTCCTGACACAGATCATGTGAAGGACGTGAACTTTTGAGGGACCTGCCTCATCGCGAAAATTTCCACCGCCACCACCACTTCTGTGTAAACTAAATTTTCTGTACTCTTCTGTTAAAGTTAAACGGTACAGGCTGGATGTGAACAGGTGAGAGGTGTATTCGTGCGCGGGGCTAAGCAGACCCCCCCCCCGCCGTCATGTCAATAAATGCCTGCTGGGAGAGGAGCTGAGAATATACCCAGCCATCTCAGGAAAGGGTACTATTATGAAGGCGTGCCCAGGAAATGGTTTCGGGAGGGTCTTAGTTCCCCTTCTCTGCCGGTCGCTCATCCACATCCCATCAACGCTCGCACACACTCCCGAAGCAGGCCAGGGTGAGAATCACAATATGGTCCGCACTTGTGCTGCTTTACGCATGGTACACTGGTGGCAGTGCTGCGGTGGTGTTGGCAGTAGCCATTCGATAGGCGACCAACGCACAGAAATGACAGGCTCAATCTCCAACTAAGTGTCGACAATGTCATTGATATTCTTATTATGTACTTTTTTCTCTTTAAAATTGTCTGCGGATCATACAAGGATATTCAACATATTGATTGCCAACACACTGGCCTTACCCAAGTAATCTTACTTTTTCACATCATCATAGTCAGCTTTATTATAATTACAATTATGGTCATTATATTTATGCATATTTAAGTTAAAATTACATTGCTCCAGTAACAACTTGGTTATAGCTTAAGCTATAAGCTGCTGTTGCAACTCAAGTCGTACTCATTACATAGGTGAACAAGTTCCGTGCATCTGCGGTGAGAAATGCAGCATTAATCCCTATGACAGCTGGTTACTGTGAGTGAGCAGCACAAACGAAAATGGACCCTGTATGTTTGCTTACATACGATGATAATAATACTATTCTATAGCCATTTAATAATAATGGGGAATAATTTAAAAGTCGGGATGGGGCAGTCACAAGAATTGGAAATCATACACAACATTCAACGCTTTAGACAATGCAAAGAATGATAACGATGAGTGTACACAATGACATATTATTAGTTCACAAATTAGTGTAGAAAGTATCACTATGGTAGTTTACGTAATTAATCACTCCTACCGCTAAAACATCCCTCGGATTAGTGTATTGCATATTATGTGTGTGAAGAGAATCCTAAAATTTTGTCCCGACGAACAGCAGATAAGTATTATTATCAGTGTCGTCAATAGTAATTCCTATTGTTATTACTACTATTTCGAAAAGCTATAGCTGATTTGGAATCGAAATTTTAAGTATGACTTTTTCCGTGTAGCTGAACTGGTAGTGTATAACTTACTGATAGGAGTGGACAAGAGTTCCGACACCATGAACAAAAAAGGTTTACAGTAGTACAATAAAAGCAGTAGTGGAATTTTGTCTCACAGAGAGTCCGGTCCGGAGTCTAATGACGGAGGCAGAATACATTACCATCAAAACATACACTTACTCGTTCACATCCTTCACAACGGCTCAATGCACTGATGAGGGGACAGTAGTTGAGTCTGAAAGGGTACAACCATCTGCTCTCTCAGAGTCAAAGCCACATATACCAATGCCGACGGCAACACGGTCGCGTTCAAAAGTTTTCTCAGAGCTACCCATGTAAGCAAGTCTAAAAGGAGGGGTATGTGCACGATTGAAGGGGACATTCAGTGACTACGTGGCATTTAAGGTGCAGCAGCAGTAGCAATAATAACAGGAATAATAACATCATCTGTATTTAATACTACGGGTCCTCTACTAGTTTATACCGATGATAGTGGAAATAAAATGCGATGCATAGCAATATTGCCCGTATATGTACACAATTATTCCATTATAGTAATATTACTATTCGTGATAATCATTACCTGTTCCTATCCTTATTATGGTTTTGAATACAAGTAGTTTGGATGTCTGAATGCGCTTGTACTGTACATTGATCCTGACAACAAGAATAAACTGATACAAAAAGTCTTTGGATTGAAAACGCGAATGACAAGAAGAGGACAACCCTGACAAACGGACACACGCACAACTTTATACGCCTTCGGAGACTCCATTCCACAGCCTTGAAAACACACAGGAAACACACTTTTTGGCATTATCCCAACTCGTCGGAGCGTTGTTGGCGTCGTCGCCGTCAACAGGACCCTCGGAATGGAGGCTTTTCCGTATAGATTTATACTTAGTCTTTAAATAATAAACGCGAGCCTCCGCTTCTTACTACTATTTCGGTTATTATTATTACTATTATTACTACTATTGTAATAATTATTTTCTGAGGTTTCCCTTTAAAAAATTATTAGTGCATATCCGAAGAATCCTCGTGGTATTTAGACCGCTTGGTAAGATGATGATGCTCCTCCATTGAGTCTCCACATTCCTCGTGGTCAGACGTGTCTATCAGCCCTTCAGCCTCCTCCTGTTTCCGCTTCGCCGTCGCCATCTCCGCCGCATGCTTCTTCCGCCATTTAGTCCGTCGGTTTTGGAACCAAACCTGCAGGATATAAACGAGAAACTTATTACCATGGCGGAGGGGTCTTGAGATTTGTTATTCAGCCGTGAACAACAAAAACAGGGAGGAGAAACAACGGGAACAACAAGTACTACAAGCTCTGCGACGACGACAACAACAACAACTGGGACTGGAAGTAGGAGAGAGGCAGAAGGGGGGAAGATAAATAACGGGGGAACGTAGGAAGAGAATAGGGCGGTCGGAGCAGGCGGAGGAGGAAGGAAGAGGGGCGAGAGCGAAAGAAAGATGACAAAGTCTTATAGGGCGCCCGTGAAGTGCATTTATCAGGCGGCGCTTTGGACAAATATAATGGAGAAGTGCAATTAAGCAGAGGTCTTTGTGTGCGGGGTGTTCCACTGCGGTAAATCATGGGGCGGGGGGAACAGAGGGCCGTCTTTATCTCGCCTATTTTCTGCCTCTCCGTAATCAAGGCTAATTATGCCTTGTATTTGCAAATTACATGCTCTTCAGCTCATATGGAACACCCATCGATCATCAGCTAGGATTTTCGGCGTCAAGACTATTTCGAGAGCAGAGCGGGGGAGAGAGTGAGAGGAAGAGAAACCCTCGGCCCAGTGTTGTCATGTAATATATATCATAATAGATCTCCCCCTAACTATCATCCCGATAGGTTCATGTTTTCGGGAAGAGCAGTATCATGGCCGCGTGGTGCTCTCGGTAGTGTATCAGCAGTGCAGTGAGAAGAGTATGGATGTACCGCCAAGTACGAGTGTAGCTGTTGTTCCACATACCACTACTACTACAACTACAACAGCAACAACAACAAGCATTTACACAAGGCCAAGTGATCTGAGGATGAGAAAGTTTCGAGCTTCATATTGCCCAACTTTCTGACATGATTACGAAACCTATACACACACTGTCAACAGAATGCTTCATTAGCTTTCCAAAGTATTGATTGATTGCAAAATTCTCCCTCCTGGGCTCAAATACCCTCCGCTCCCACAGGCGAACACACATATGAGCTTTATAGCTTGTTCTCTGTCTATATCCGGATAAAAAAAGAGACACGGCCAGGGAGATGAGCAGCAGATGGACAGGCTTATACATGTCCATCCCTGTCTGCCTGTCTCCTCTCAATCGAAATGATGATGATGATCCGCAGGGACGGATTTAGTCCGAAACCCGCTCCAAATCTCTGACCAGATAGGCCCCACGGAAAGACCCACGACAAAGGACATGATATAACGTCGGACGATTGTTCTGCGGTGGTTGCTCCGAATGTGAGCTCGATTAAGAAGCAGATGAGCTCTTCTAGCAGACCCAGGCCGTACGCAGCGGATATTTAGCAAAATAACAACGTATGAATTCACATCAGGGAGCATAAACAATCAAGCGACGCTTAATCGAGCCTCATTAGCATATGGAGCTGGGAGGGAAGGCCAGCTCGGGCGCCGGGAGTTCCAACAGAGCTTTCCAACATACACTTGCAGGCTGAGGGTTAGCTTGCTGTGAGCCTGGTGAGCGGGAGAGCCGCAACAAATGGAATAGGCATGCATGTGGATGATCTGCGTTATAGTGCAGTGTGGTAGTGGCGATGCCTGATGCGGCAGGTCGGCATATAACGAGGGCGGTGCACAAGGTTCAGTCCCTGAATCGCTCACTGTTAGAGTGAGGGAGAGTGGTAACAGAGGGGTATTCACATTCCCGTCCGTTGTTATCATAGAAATGAAGTGGAATTAAAAGCACCCCACATCCAATTATACAGTGGGGTGTGTGTGTGTGTGTGTGTGCGTGTGATTAAGCAGGGGCTAGCTTTATTTAAACTACATTTTCATAAAGGCCACAACCACACACGGCTCGACCAAAGCCGTATCACTTGATGGCTTATGCTCCGAACATTACCGTGGGTTTCTGCGGTCTCCTCGGACTTAATTTTATTATCAGTATCATCAAATCATTCTTATCGCAAAACCTAACGCGTGTAATATTTTTCCCACTTATAGCCCCCTGCCTACCCACATCCTTCTTACACTGCCGTCACCTCATCATCCTTTACATCCAACTGGCCCACAGGCTCTCCCTCACATGCATACATGATGAGTACATATGAGACAGACCATTCCATAGAGCCGCCACACACGCAAACGCCTCAACCCCAAACCACAGATCCTTCAAAATTAGCTGGCTCGAATCCGAAACTGCCGCCTGGATCCGTTCCCCATAATAATAAAAATAATAATTTGTCCTCCCCATGATGCTATCCCTATTTAATTCAGGCCTTCATCTTCGCCTGATCTTGTCTAAACCCTTTCATACATGTTTACAGCATTTATTTTTGCAGTACTGGATGTGTATGGGGGGAAATTATCATTTCGTTTCCAAGTTTCTCCCCAGTCGTAGTCGGTCAGTTTCTCTTTACTACACCCCCCTACATACGACAACGACAAGCCTGCCTTGCCTTCAATATATACCAACCCACCAACAACCATATATGAAGGGAGAATCACGAGAGAGAATCATTCACAGTCACACATGTGCCATATTATTTTACATAAAATGTACACACACACACACACAACTTCAACATACACCAACAACCATATATGAAGGGAGAATCACGAGAGAGAATCATTCACAGTCACACATGTGCCATATTATTTTACATAAAATGTACACACACACACACACAAACTCTCTGCACCTCGCTCTTGAGAACTATAAGGCTTCGTGCAATCATTTAGGACCCACGTCTTCCCGCTCTGCGGCCGGCAATTAATTTCACACAAATACTGCGCACACACACACAGGCGTAACACAGGGAATTATACATGAGGAGAATAAAATGGTGTGAAATGAAGATTGCGGGGAACATGGTTCAGAACGAGCAGTAGTAGAGATGCTGGATGGTAGTCGCCGCGTAGTGAGTAAGAGAGTATATATGTTTGTGCCGGAGCGTGGAGCCAAGGGGACTCAGGGAAGAATTAATGTTGATTAATGAACAGAGCGAGTCATTAGCAACAAATGTTTTTCGCTCTTGACACTCGCTCTGCCTCACTTCTCAAGGCTCGAATATCATCTTAAAGCCATCACACTCCAGTTGTACAATTTTCAAATACCACAGTCTCGACTCATTCAAGTAATTATTGGTCATGTAAAAGAAATATATTTTCTCAAGCTGCCATGTCAGCCGCAGCACGACTCCACTCCAAGTTCTCCTTCGACTATACCGTCTCCCCACAGTGTCACCAGGCATCCACTGGCCCATCATGGCCTGGCTATGTCGGTTCACCGATGGGACCCTCCCCACATTTCCTGATCAGTACTATGTCCTATACCTTGCAACCTGTGATATTTGCGGAACTATAGGGGCCACCCCTCTTTGGGCGTATCTAAGAACGGTTCAAATCTAACGTCAGCCTGACGAGTTGATGAGACAAAATTTTCATGGGCCCAATTTCCTCTCTCACCCTCACATAAAACGGCATGGATAAAAATTCCGGTGAAGATAGATAACAGAGTGACGAGCGTAAGCAAGTTTGGCGGGGGTTTATGGGCGGGAATCAGGGGAAAGGGATGGATACATCGAGGAAAAGAATATAAAGTACCCGCAGCCATTTTCATCACTTGGGATCGTTTAGCAGTGCTACTATTCCCCGTGCTACGTGAGTGGCGGATTCCACCCGGCTTCCTTTCATTGAGGACCAATTTCACGGTTTATGAGGCGAACAAGTGCGAGAGAAGGGGAATAGGCGTTTGGGAGTGTCACATATTATCTTTGTGCTTCTACATAGCCCCACTCCTCCGCCGGCTCCTACTACTTCTACCGGTATACTCCGGGTCAATATGGAGTTGAGATGGAAAAAACTGAAGAGAGGGAGGCGGAGAAGGAGAATGGGGAGATGATGCGAGAAAACCCAGGCTGGGCCAGGGTGAGAGAGAGAGAGAGAGAATAGGAAGGAAGGCGGGCCATGATATTTTACGAGTATTTTTCCTCACGACTTGATTACGGGGCAAATCATGTGAGGTTCAACACATAAGTTTTATCAGACAAAATAAAAGCCCATCGCCTTCATGCTTGATTACAAACAATTTAATTTGATAAGGATATTGCTCCCAAAGAGGGATATCATATCATTCCTCACATTTTATGGTACAACACAACACTCGTGGGACTAATGAAATGACAACAAATTTATTAATTCCTCACACTCTCCTCCGCGCCCTCCCGGCTCATCTGTCACACATTGTTATCCTATCACTCCTTCATTTATTCCCCGAGTCCGCCAGCATATACACAAGCGGAGACACATTCATGCATGAACGCACACCACCACAGTGTATACATGTAGTCACGCGGCACTGACTGTATATAGTTAATGGACGAAGGGTCTTTTGATTTTATCCGCTTAAATATATATGCATATATGTATATATATATATATATATATATATATTCCAAGTTTATCAGTAGGTTGAGTGTCTGCGACGATGTTACAACGTACCCCCCTTCCCCTTCGTCACTGCTTTTCCCTTCTATTTGCATCATCCTGTTCTTCTAATTGACATTCAAAAAGTTTCTCCGGGTGGGGTCTGACTATATTGATTTAGTTCCACGAGGGATACGGATGAGATTCCATAACTGCTAGTATTATTATTTATCTACTGCATGAGAGCGGTAGGACGTCCGACTGGTGGATGGGGAATGAACTCCGACTACGACCGCTACCACGACTGCTCCCGCCGCCCGAGTCAGAGTCGGCCTTCACTCCACTACTATCATCATCTATTTATAGCGGCAAATGTCCTTTTGTCGCTACCCATTTTTCAAGCGAGTTAATAGACAGGAAAAAAGGACTACAGTACAGTGTGGTTCTTCCGCGTGGAAATAATTCGGGAGAGTGAAGAGGCGGACTTGGGGAGAGACATGCCGAGGACGAGTGGGAGAAGGCGGCGGCGGCAGTAGCGGCGACGACGACGACGACGAAAGACTGGGAAAAGGAGGAAGAAAAGGAAAAATGACACACTAAGAAGATTGCTTGGGCCCGTTAGCAAGTTAAGTACTATACTATACGACCGGAGCCCATAAAAGCTGTATAACTGTCTTAAAACTTGGATAAAAAGTATCTGAGACTGCTGGAGCATCTTTTTGACGGTTTGGCTCCCATTTGATGCTCCATTTGAGAAGGACTGTAGCCTGGGGAGAATGGAACGAACGGATGGCTAAAACCATGTTAACGGCATGGGGTTTCACGGGAAAGCCTACATCTCTCCTCCTCGCCCTCTCCTTGACTTATACACATCGGCCTGTACATGAAATTCGGAGAGTTTCTGTGTACCCCCACACACACACTTATATATATATATACATACAATACGTATATATACATATATACATATATATAGAAGGATGATCCGAATGAGAATGAAGTAGCCTTGGGAAATCATGGCCTAAACTCCATACAGCCACATTCAATGGCCAATTGAAAGGAACGTTTGATAGGCAAATAGTGACAGATTCTCGGTGGACCATTTTGTCGTGGACAATAAAAGGCAACGTTACAAGTCAAACTTTATGCCTTCGCTACACATAGTGGAGAAACAAATTCTATTGGATGGAAAAAACGTGGATGAGCTCCTCTCGCTCTCATCCCCGCTTCTCGAGGGGACAGGCTTCGATGGACCTAATGTTCCTACTTTATATAACATACACACTCTTTCACACACACACACACACACACACACACATACACACATTTATATACACATATATATATATATGTACATATATATACAGGCTTTTAGCATTATCCCATAACCGTTACAACAGTTGAAACCCACTCTGGCCATTTGTACGCTACGAGTCTACTATGATGACTGTGAGTATCCGTGTGAAAACGCTTGTAGTTGATGTTGCCTATATCTCGCGGGATGCGTTCACTCCCATCCTCTCTTTGCTATTAGTGTTGTGTGGGACACGGCTGATAAAATCCAGTACCGGGTTCAAAGTCAAATCTCACACGGTCCACTGAGTACCTGTATCCCGTATACTTGTGTCATATTTGTCCCTCATATGAAGTGGATGTGTGTGAGCCGAGTGAGTGACCCACACATGATGCATTCAAGATGAGGAAGCAAGAGTGGTTTTGAATGTATATACGTGTGTAGAGCGGACAGGAGCGTCTGGGACAAAAAATCCTCGTTTTATCTGAGAGGAAAATAATCGGATGAATGGGAACGATCAGGCGGAAAATAGATACCTTTTGTTCATGTGTCCCATCCAGTCGTGCGTTATTTTATTCGTGTTACATCAAAGTGTTGGTTGTTGGGGAGAGAGGACACGTTTTTGAAATACCTTTCACAATAACCTTTATCTTCATTTCCGCCTGACCCCATTCAACTCGCTCTAATATTCTTTGGTGGTGGCTATAGACCAAAATTATTCATTCATTAGCCCCGTGTCCGTCTATCTATCCGATTCCGGAGGAGCAGCCCATATGTTATCACATGACTGCCTGACTAATGAAAATCCTACCCCCTGTATCCCTCGGCACTGCTGCTTGTCAAGCTAATTTACCCCCTATTTCCCTGTCATACTTGTCACATTTGTAATTCGCAGAAGACCATCCATGCAGACAAGATGACAAGACAGGAGAGGTGCTATTTTTTTTTACCCTTTTATGACATGCATAACTGTTCGCGGAGAGAATCCGTGTGGGCCCTGCGCAAGGGGTTTCCCCACTAGTTTACGTGAGTAAACGTAACTCCCTCTTACAGACACTTCAAATGCCGCAGGGTAACCATCATCATGCCCACATATTACTACATTTATCTTATTATCATTTCTATCGCTGATAAATAGTCAGAGTAGAGATGATACACTTGGGCGGCCTTTACCTCGGTTCATTCTTCCTCTGGGGGTGCGTCCCCCTCATGAGAAAACGCCCTACAATCTCCATGTTCAAACTACATGGATATTATACACGGCTTGATTGGTTTGTTAAGCTGCATACAATCCGTGCTTATTATTTTCCTCGGTCGGGAAAACTTTGGGGGGAGCATAGGCTCATTTTTGCGCTTTCAGCAGCTGTTATAAGACGCGATGAATGCATAAATAAATAGGGTTAGACCTATAGTCTGGGAAATAATCCGACTAAAAGTAAACTAAAACTCTCCTTGTTCCCTCATCCACCAGCCGTTGAGGGAGTATTACATGTGTTGTTGGTTGTGGAGCCAGCCAGCCAGCACCAGTCCCCCTATGAGCTAGTAGTGAACACACACCACTCCCTAACACGCCCCACGCTCAGTGGTTCAGTCAGTTCAGTGGTATAGCGGCTGAGGAAACTACGAACGCAACTTACAAAAAGCCCTACTCTGTCGCAATATTTGTTTCCGTTGGTGAAAAGTTTTCCTCAGACACAAAGAATATAAGTTTGTTAAGAGATGGAGAGAGAGCGGGGGTGGATGGAGCTGGAGAGAGCGGGAGTAAGTAAGGATTTTTTTTACCCTTCAGTTCAATTAGCTATTTGGAGCTGTGAGCAAGTGTCGCCTAATAGTGTAAAGGTTGGTTCCGCCTGTTGGAATAATCAAGAACTAGTACAGTGGTGACTTCTCTATCTTAGCTCCTCCTCCTCCTCTTTCCCGCAAAACGTCTAGCCCGCACACTCTTGCCGGCGACTAGGAACGAGAAAGAGAGAGGAAGAAAGAGATAGAGAGAGAGAGAGCTAAAAGTTTGGTCTAATTAGAATTAAGACCGGATTTGAACGAATGGATAGATGGTTGGTTGAAACCGCAATGGAGTCACAACCAGCTCTTGCCTCATGGAAACCGATGGGAGGGACGACCTTTCCTCTCCCATATGAGTGCACAGATGGACGGTACATTGTTATGCAAAAAATACGGAAAGAAGCCACGGAGCATAACAGGCGCAGGAGGCGGATGGCCCTATGGACGAATTAGAGTTATTATTATTATTACCTTCAGTACTACAACACTCGGGCGGCTGTTGCCAGAGCAGAGTAGTAGCACAACACACACACACATGCACGCACTTAGGAACACATATTTCTACCCATGGAATGGAACCACCACATCTCAATGCTTGCGTGACTTATATAAATGATAATACATACGGATTACGGATGTTCTATATGCACAGGGATAATATGCATGTGTGCCCGGTGCCAGCGTGGTTGATAAACGGGAAGAAGAGATAATACGGCAGACATCTCGGGGTCTGCCATTATGAAGCTGCTTTTGTTCCAAGAATTCGACACACTCAACGGTAATAATGGCTAACTCCGCCCTGCAATACGATGGGTGGAGAAAAGCCATCACAGAGAATTTTATCAACCCACTACCCTTTCTATACCCTCATCTCTCATCTCATTAACTTCCCACGGCAAGACTTCTCCTCTCCTGCACACATATACTTTCCCCTTTCCTCCACACGCAGCCACGCGCAGACACACAGACACACACACACATGCATACATACATACATACGTACATACGTACATACGTACATACGTACATACGTACATACGTACATACGTACATACACACAGCAAGGAGGCAGAGTGAGCTATAAAAACTTTCACGTTTCATGTGCCCCCAACTATATTTTTTATCTCATCTTAGCCTATCTCCTCCTCATCAACTTCTTCTGCGGTACACATGCACTTGTTACTCTCTTCCCCCGCTATTCGCATAATTTCCTCACCGCCGACTACCCAGGCAGACACCGCACTTTTACAGCTACAACTCCCACTGCTACCACCACCATCGTCGCCGTCCTCCTCCTCCTCCTCCTCCTCCTCCTCCTCCTCATCATCATCATCGTCAACATCCCCTCAAATTCCCTAAACGCCATTGAGCATTAAGAAGGAGAGTACAGGATCCCTCCAAATGCTAATAATGATAATGAAGCGGAAAAACAACTGTATGCATGTGGTCCCACATCCCCGCCTCCCCCTTCCGTCCTCGACACACAGGCACTGAGGAAAGACGGGAAAGGCTATGAAGCTGAAGGGTCGCTCAAGAGGAGAATATTAGCTGGGATTAAAAAATAATGAAGAAATGGGAGGCGGCAGGCGGGGTAGGATCCGGTGCTGCTGACAAGCTGAGCTGTATTATATCCTTCACAATAATAATGCAGAGGAAAGAGGAAATTATGAGAGGAGCGAGGACACAAGGAGCTGGTTCAGAGAGTGCAAGAGAGATAGGCACAGGAAAGATAGCCGCGACACATCGTACAACTTGAGTCATTTCCTTTTCGTACCAAGTCGGGGCATAATGTGCATCGTTTTTTCAGAGTTTCATCCTAATCTCAAAATATTAGTGTAGCAATGAAATGAGAGCAATTGTGCCATGCATGGAGATTTAGGAGATCCCATCCCAAGGCCCACAGAATTCCACGTAGAGTGCATTAATCTATTCCAGTTTCAATGGTTGAATTCTTTTAAAATTGAGATGAATAGATTCTCGAGGATGTTTTTTCAACTGAAAACAAGTTTCATGAAATTGTTCAAATAAAGAACGAGATAATTAATATTGCGTAATAGAGGGCTTCCTCTTCCCACAAACGCTCAACTTTTGCCATTACTATGATGGATCGTAACCTAAATTCCTTCCTTTTTCTTCGAATCTCGGTAAATATTGCGTGGATTTGACGGCAGGCTCAATTCCTGCCACGTCATCATCGCCATGATATTTCGCAAATCCGAAACTGTGCTCCACATTGCGTGCGGAAATGACATAAAAAGACTCCTCTTGGATTTCCCACTCACTATGAATTAAGATAAACGGTGGCCTCAGTCACTGTCGCCACCACCGCCATCATCAGCGTTGTGGGAATAAAAATCTTCCACCACCTCCCATGCAGCAGAAATAGTAGTAGTATCAGCAGCACCATCAGGATGCGTATCGTCATCCCCATCCGTTTCGGCATGTATCCCTGAAATACTCAAGGGGATGATGGTGGGGCGGAGCAGTATATGGGAGAATGCAAAGCGACGCGAAATAGATTTTTATGGGGCAATATAAAGTAGAAGTGAGCAGGTGTGAGTGAAAATTTTTCAGGAGAGTACCACATTCAACACCAAGGCACACCGCCTCCTCTACACCATGTATTATGGGCTTTCAGTGAAAATTTATTGCAGTGTCAAGCAATCGAGCATTTCAACATGGGATAATTTTGGTGACTTCTCCTGAGGCATTCACGCAGAGAGCGAGCCACTGTGGGACAGAGAGAGAGAGAGAGAGAGAAAGAGAACCAATTCGAATATACGTCAGGCTATACGACAAGGCATAGCCCCGTCAGCTTAAATTCAACCACGTATGGGCCTCCATGATAGGTGAGCAAGTGTGAGTACGTGAACTGGGGGCATCGGAAAAGCTACACGCATTATGCCAACAAGACACTTCCCCTTCCCGAACCAATTTATCTAGTCAATGTCATATGGGTAGGGGGCACTTAATCCTTTTAGCACAGGTGTTGTTCTTATCCTCTGTTTTGTGTGGAAACCTCCAGAGTAGCGTCCAGTTGTTCCTCGTCGCCTCCTCCTCGGGGTGTCGTAGTGCGTGTGGGTGGGTGCATGCGTGTGCCTTTGTTTATGCCTGTATGTGTACATAGGTTGTGTTAACCAACTCTGGTACGATTGGGAATTCTCTGTCAAAAAATTCCCTCCGTCTATGTCTCTCTGTCTCTCTATCCCTTCCATAGAAGGCCTGTTCATTGTCTCCTGTTGTTAGCCTGCTGGACATGACAGAAGGAAGGAGTTGTTGGTGCACAAATGACTTCTTGTTTCACTTAATCGGATCATCCGACTTACTGACTACGTGTCACCCTCCTTTTTCATGCCTATTCCGCACATCTGACTGAATTTTCTGACCTACAGCATCGACTCGTTGACTCATAGAACAGTATGATACAGGAAAGACGAACGAACCATCCCCCCGCCCTCAACCTGACACGGCTCTCATGGGGTCGGGCTTATACTATACTATGCGGAGGGGAACTGTTGGTTCAGCCAGACTCATGGACGACGACGACGACGACGGCGTGCACAAAAGAACAAGAGGAGCTTATATGTGGCCGAGTGAGAAGAAGAGCGAGTGAGAGAGCGAAAGAAAGAGAGTCAAGAGACTCGTTCATTCCACATGCTATTTGCGTGTCTATTGTAAAACTGTATCAGACTCCTTTATCTTATAATTCCACAACTTTTCGCATAAATTTTATGTGGAAACTTCGCCAGCAGAGACGTACTACACTCAAACCCAATTATCTTCGTCGTGTTTTGCGGTTAAGATCTGCTCATCCCTCCAGATACTTACTTGTTCATGTGAAACAAAATCTAATAAACACAACACTTGAGACAGTAGGCGGGGGCTGCTGTAGTATGATCCTCTTTCCGTAGTACATACAGTTCTGAACCTTACTTCGATACTTCATATTCCCGCCCTGTATTTACTCTCCCTTTGACACTCAACAAGGCTCCCTTACTCCGCCTTTTATAACTTCTACACGGTCAGTTGTTATCCCCGGGGATCTGGCCCAGCACGAAGGCTCATCAATTCTCGGAATAGTTACTAATCCACAGGCATGATTTATATGACGACGTAATTTGTCTAGGGAGAGAACCGCACTTTGTACACCCCTCCGTATCATCATCATCATCATCCATGCGGGAAACTCCCTCCAAGGATGGAAATACTATGGCCATGGAATAAGGTGGGAAGGAGAGATCTAAAGATGTTGAAGCTTGAAGCACTGCAGGGTTTGAATTGAATGTTAGTGCTAAGAGTTGCTATTGCTACAAGGAACTGAAAGCTAATAGTGAGAGCATTATGCAACAAAAGAGTCAAAAAGTTGTTGGCCTTACCTTGACTTGTGACTCGGTCATTCCTAAAGCATAGGCTAATTTGGCTCGTTCAGGTCCAGCCAGATATTTTGTTTGTTCAAATGTTTTCTCCAACGCGAAAATTTGTTGGCCACTAAATGTTGGACGGGTATGTTTCTTCTTTCCGTCTTTATCTGCACCAGAGCTCCCAACTGAAAAATTAAGCCCAAGAGACATGGTCAGTAAATTGCATATACCAAGCAGGGAAGGTGGTAGTCGTTTTCACTGCACACTGCATACATCACTCTCACGCCGCCGTCTGCCTCCAACCATCATCAAGAGCCCAGTGCCCATAGGTTGATGTCATGGGAGAGCTGGAGCCAACACGGTGCGCTTACTTATAACCTCGCAGGCTTACTTAATGAAATTCGGTATCTGGGGCGGCGCTGTGTGCGGATGGCGAGGAGATAATATTTTACACGCAGATAATAACAATAATAATGCCTCTCTTCCATTTGCATGGGACCGACTGGAGAGAAACTTGTTTGAAAACAAATGAAATTTGACCGAGACCCCGCCGTGTGGTGGACTCAAGTTTGGCTCCTCTCTTCTCACTCTCTGGTACTCACTGACTTTGCAGTGTACGCACACAAACACACACACTTACACACAAACGCATACGTGTGGGGACATCGACGTCCAACGGGGCTGCGGCAGAGGAATACAAGTATTACGACAAGGGAGACAATGATAGGATGAGAGACAGAGAGAGAGACAGGGAGTATATACTGTGCAAACAGGAGGGGGTGCTTCAATGAGGATCCAATGGCAGGGAGCGTATGCCATGTAATCAGGAGGCTTGAGATAACGGACGGAATATTAGGCCCGGAAAGGATCTGTTAATTGAGGGGATATAGGAAAGTGAGAGGATGGGATGAATGGTAAACATGGCGTGAGAAAGAGAATTACACACGTTCGCCACCCTGATAATTGTTACAATATAAAGACGAGCGTGTGCATCAAATCTGAGGACAAATATCCGGACTGGAGGGAGAGCCGCCCAAGTTTCACTTAATTAGGAACCACATTATGTTTGTCTTATATCTCTATAATAATATATAGTCGACTATGTCCCCACTCCCCATGTCCTGGAAGAGGACGGCTACATGTAATGTGTGGATGAAGCTCTCTGTCCCAAGAGGTGGGTGTCTACTATCATCACGGCATGTATATTTATATATATATATATATAAATATACAAGAACGGCAATCTCGCCCGCTCACTCTTCAAGCATGATGATTGTGCGCGCCCCAGATCGTCGTCAGAATAAAATCTTCATAAGGGGCTTTTATTACCTGCCATCGGTCCGTATGTGGATTTCATCTCCCTTCATTGGCTTCAGCACAGATGGCCACAAGCCAAAATCCACTTTCTAGCCCGATTCCGAGTCCACAGCCGCCGCGAGTCCTCGTCGCGGTCTACCTCATTTAATTCCAAACATACTAGAAAGTCATCAAACGCTTCCGACGACCTAACAAGTCATATTCTCAGCTCTCTCGCTCTCCATTCACAACTACACCCACACCACTACTTCATTTCCACCCGGGACAGAGCGTATTAAATATCATTCCCTATACTGCTCCACAGTATGTTTCCTCCTCCCGTTCAAGGGTTTGTCCATAGTTCAGTTGAAAACCTCTTGAGTACGCCTTACCAACTCTCAGACTCAAATCTACATTCACGGCTCAAAGCTCGGATTCTAGCCTTTCCTTAGCATCCGCTCACATGGGTGCGAGTTTCTCACTTTAACTGACTGAATGACTGACTGACTAATCCCACTTCAATGCTTGACACTACAGGAACTAAGACATGTGATCCCCTTTACAATAATTATTGTCTCCTGTATGTCTGGCAGCTTTAGTGAGACACTCTTAACAATGATAATTGTACTCTGGATATATTTTCGGAACTTCCCCAGGAATATAGGGTGAACGTATGCATATGACTCGCGGCACGTGCAAGTGCGAACTGGACACTCTCTGTTGTGTGGTCCCCCCACCAAAGATTAAACAGTACATTATACCCTGAGTGAGCAACTGAGTCAATGCGCTGTGCACACTTGACTTTCCTTGATGGGATAAATCTTTGGGAACATGGAAGGAGGCGTGTAAAAATAGATGTTCCTTTCCTGTTCCATTCTGGATAGCTGATTCCTTAATAATAATGCTTTTCTCTGCTTGCGGCAATCATGTGTACACAATTTCTTCCTCGGCCTACTGTAGTTACGGCCGATTGAGATTACAAGCTGATGGAATGAATCCGTGCAAAGAGCCCCATTAAGGAGACGGGAGAGAAATTGAGGGAGGGCAGAGGAGGAGGGGGAAGCGAATCAAAGTTGGATGACTGCACACACCACGGATTATGAAAGGTCGGAGCGTATCAATTTGATTAGATAGAAAGACTTCCATTCAGACTCGAGCTACATAAGCAGCCGGCTCACAGCTTGATCAACTGTGTGTTTGTGAGTGTGTGCTTGCGTGTGTGTGTGTGTGTGTGTGAAAGAGAGTGAGCAAGGCTTCACCGTAAGAGCTACATAATAAGGAGGGATGGGGCATGAATCATTTCATTGAAATAAGAGCTTTCACTTAATTAATACGTCATGCCGCTGTAAATATACACTACCCAGAATCGGATCAGATGAGAATGAGTACTGCGAATTTTATGTACAAATCATGCTCAGCCCTGATTCTTCCTCCTGCGTAGTAGTAGTAGTAGTAGTAGTAGTATTAGTAGCAGTAAACGTCGGAGATGATCATGGTGGAAGAGGGGATACGGAGGAGCTATGAAAATGGATGGGGAGTCGAGACCGCTCGAGAATAATAATAACAGTCGTGGTTGCTGTAAGCAGTAAGAGTGGTGTGGTGCATCCCTCCTGATCTGCTTAAATCATCGATATATGTTTTTCACAGTGCCATTGTAGTACAGTGCACTGCACGGTCAACGCCCCACATTCAATTGTCAATGATGTGAGAAGAGACTAATTTAATTATCTCTAATAACAATAGATCCAGCTTGGGATCCATCCATTCACTCACTCGCCCCTTCCTTCACTCCTCTCCCCATCATTCCATGGTTCGGGTCGTTGAGCATGCTGCAGCACACAGAGACGTTAAAAGTCTTACCAGAATGATTAACACGCTCCCTCCATAAGTTGGGATTGCCGACGAGACCCTGAAGACCCGGCCAGTAGATCGCCGGTCGGGCCAATTCTAACTGTTTTCCAATGGCGCCCATCCAAGCTGTACCGGCCATATGACTCATTGACATTCCCATACCGTGGGGGAGACGGGCAAGTCCGGCGGCGGCTCCAGCTGCGGCCGCACTGGCGCCAACCACCGCGGATGCGGCCACCATCGCAAGGGACTGTTGTGAGGGTCGGCTGAGTATGTGATCTATTCCATGGGGAGTGCCCAGGGCAGAGTTGTTGCAGGTAGAGGTTAGAGGTGAATGGACGCTCTGTATTCAAAATGAAGTAATTATTGGGGGAGGGAGGCGGGGATGGGGGGGATGATCACTAAGTGCCTCGTACAATCTGACTTAAATTTATAGGGAAAAAAGCAATAATTACAGTTGGCGGGAGACCGTGAAGGGATGCATTTTTTAGACTTTGGGCTGCTACGGATGTGGGGGTATAATGTTGTAACATGGCGGACTTCATTTCAGTCATGGAATGTAACGCTGCTAGGGGCGGACTACCGAGGACGAATGCAGCTGCGGCCGCGGGACTAGTAGCAGCATTTCCTCCTCCTCGACTAACTCCTTCCATATTACCTGTAACAAAGTCACATTTTTTCACATTCAAAAATATCCCTTGCGCATGCGATGAAAAGGAGAGAAAAATATGCACACATCACACGTCTTCCGGATTTCTACAGAAACCGTTCGGCACAGGGGGTTGCGGGCTAATGGCCAGCCCTATACAAGTTGCTAATAATGACGTGAATATTACTACGCCAATATTTGTAAGAAAGCCGCGCGCTAGTAAAAACTGAACAACGCTCGTTGTAAAAGACAATCTAAGGATAAATACTAAGCCGATAAACCACACTGAACTTGTAGCAACATTCAAGAAATTCAAATTCTGTTTGAAAACTCTGTGAAAGGAAACATAGTTTAGATAAGGAGCTCTACACGTAGAAATCCAGTATAATTTAAAAAATTATCGAAAAACCTCCGCCATTTCACATGCTAAGAGTTCAATCTTCCTGTTGGGATTTGTCACTTAAGGTTAGTACCTGCGGAAGGCCAACCCTGGAAAAGCTAATAACATAAGATTCAGTGGGGAACGTTTACTAGCACGGAATGAACCGAAATGTGGCACATTAATTAAATAGCTTTTGCACTGACACAAACCTGCCGCTAAGCTGTTCAGGTTGAGCAACGATAGCATTGAAGACGCGGGTGAACCAGCTGTCGCAACCGGTGGATTAGAGTGGAATTCAAGCATTCCTAATGTTCCTCCAGAATTCACCTACGATTTGAAAATCATATTCAAACTTGGTTTAATTTGCCTCGTAAAGGAAGCATGAAGTCATCTCAAATTTCCAGGTCATTAGTGATCATTAACGATTAAGTTTATAGCCAGACGGATCAATTCGTAAAATTAACTTTTCCCCGCCCAAACCTATCCCTACTCCCATCTCCGTAAGTTTATAATGCTGACACAGAATTATATGATGATGCCGGACCCCACAGAGTTAAAAACTTCCACATAGATCTCATCCCATAACTCAGAGCATCTTATAGCTTGAATAATATGCTACCGTAGTGACTGATTCATAAATATTATCTACGGTAGCTCTGTTCCGGTCAAGAATACTATAGTGCCTGAAGCACAGATTCTGAAACGTACCCATCACAAGCCCAATCAAAAAAGCATACCCCCAAGACCTCAAACATAGGTGAAACTCAACCTGCCATACGGAACACATCCCAAAAGTCGTTAGCGTGTGGAGGTGGAACTGGCGCGGTGGTGGTAAGAAGCATTCGGGAAATTTTCATGGGGAATTTGACTTTCATAGTTTTTCCGGACGGATTCATGAATTCCTCAGCGGTAGACACGTCGTGTCAATTCCATTTCTCTTTTGATGGTCAATAATGACATTGACAAGAATCTCATACCTTCAACATTCCCGTAACCACATCCAGAGAAAAACTCACATCTGGCTCTCCAACAGAGTGAATTATACGGCGGGTGAGCCTTTGAGAATACGTTTTCGGCTTGAGTGAATACGAAATCTGGGTGAATATGGATTCATACATTTGAGAGCTCTCAGTAACGGATCGATTTCCTTTCAAAAACTATATTCGTC
>WJFA01000811.1:0-29058 GCA_009870155.1 Pseudobourletiella spinata
CACTGTACAATGCAACATTGCTGCATTTCCCGCACATACCTGGCAAGCAAGTAATGACCCGAGGAACACCGTCCTCTTTTTCATGAGAGGGGACAACCACCCTTTGGCCCAGAACAGTGCAGCAGGTATGTAAAATGCTGCTCCAATCAGTCGTCCCCACATTCTATGCCCGTATTCCATATGCCATATCCACTTGAATTCCTCCAGTGAAATCGTAGCATTCTTCCTAACTCAAAAAAAACGAGCATATAATCACAATGAGGTAGGAAGTCCGAAAAATCAGCAAGAGATATCTCCAGGTGCTACAAATTAAGCCTTTCATTTCTTTTTGAATACAATCAAAAACTACTCAAGCTGAAGCAATCAATGATCAGGTATCGCGCGAACTAAAGCTGAATTTTTACTTGACCCAGTGGTCAAAATCTGCTTAGTTAAAAAAGTTCAAAAATAGAGCCGATGCCCCGTTCAATTGAGTAATTTAATGTCGGCGTGTAAAGCAAGTTCAAATTCATCCACAGCTCAACGGATTGAAAGAAGCAACAAGAAAGGATACACTATTGGAGAGGTCACGCGAAGATGAATTGCAAACGGAATCAAAAGGTGTGCGTTAAATTGTGATAGTAGGATCAAATGGGGTCTATGAAATTTTCTAACTACCCGAGCTTATTAACTCCAGCGAGTATAGAATTACATATATATATATATGACGATCACGCAAACTAATCTAATTTGCTCTTAACTCAAAGGTTCCTCCTGAGGATAATGTATTGATAATTGTCCCTGTCACAAGTCGCAATCACGCATGCTGAAATAAATCTCATCACGCTTACGAATTTCGTGTGGGAATCCGCTCCTACTAAAATATTTTTAGCAATGAACAGGATGCTAAACATGTTTAATTCCATGGGTATTTCCCGAAAGTTCTGTTTCAAAANTTCCCGAAAGTTCTGTTTCAAAAATCCGTCACCATGAAATGACACATGATTTCGCCGAGTCTGGTAGCGACAGCAGGCTGCCAAATTTTGTTCATACTGTGGTCTAATTGTTAAATTGCTATTTTCTCGCTACCGCTGAAGCAAAAATGCCGTAGCAAAAGGCAAGTTGGGTCTTTGAATGTACAAAACAAAACGTAGACAGGCTTTGAAAGTGCCGTATATGATCGTGCTTACATTTTAAATTCTGGGTACTGCTTATAACGCTCAAATTCTAACTCCCAATCCTCTTTGCTCATGGGAGGCCGCTCTCCAAAGAGACGCCAATTAACCATTGAAAGTCCCGATTCTGTCAAACGTGTAACTCCGCCTGAAAAAACAATAGCCCTAAAGTCAGAATAGCGATTTTTCTGAGTTGCATCATATCAAAAAGGGAGGACGTACCCAAAATTACAGCACCGAATACCATCCCAGAGCAACCCAGCAGCCAACATCCTACGTATTTATTTGCATACGCCGGAACTTCTTTCATAACGCCTGCCGTCGCAGAAGGAACAGTCGACGTCCATCTTTTGAGGGACAAGTAAATAGGATTAGATGGTAGCTTTCTAGCAACCAATAAATTGGGCGGTTTCAAAAACGAAAAACGAAATCCATGGCTAAAATATCTGCAACCAGACGACATGAGGGAAGAAGATGTTTTCATTGATGATATCATTGTGTCACAGACGATAACTGATCTCTGAAAAACAAAATCCCTGATTATGCAACTATCGGATTCCATCGCACGTGGGACAGAAAATATAACTGCATCACTCAAAGGGAAAATTTAACTTTTACTAATGTATAGTTACATTATAATGTAATCAAACATTCAAATATACTATCAATCAACAACGTCTTACCCCGAAATTTTCTTAAAACGGCGACTACGGTTCTTATAAGATGACACTTCAACACTTTTAGCACAATATTCACCTCGACTGCGGCTGGAGCTTCAACTGATTTAAGATGTAAACCATTCCCGCTATCATGGTTAAAATATTTGTCATTGAGTGCTGAGCGCGTAAGTCAAATTTTGATCTTATTCAGACACTTTTTTTTCACATGTGAAGGTTAGCCACAAAAGATAAAATATATACTTAAAGAATAGAAAATATCTTCTCATCTGTAATAATAAATAGCCAACATCAACACATTTGTTTGTTAATTTATCTTCTTGACTGGGAACTTTGAAGAAGCAGGTGTCTTAAGCTACATCACCAGTACCACCGCTCTTCCTCCTGTGGTAACATTGGAAATTGGTTAAAGTCATTTTTTTTGACTTCTGATCTCACAGTTCATACATTTTGCTCTGACGGGCCTTATATTTTGAGAAACGAAGACGAAATAGTGTCTGTGGAGGCACGAAAAAAGACATAGGTTGTTATTTTCTCAGCAGCTTTGGTTTCGACTTGGTGGCGTGATGTTGTAAAATGACCGCTAAGAGGAAGATGCATGAGGATTTAGAAGGATATGATTCTAGTTTTGAGGATGATGAGGAGAAACCACAGGCGAAAAAGAAGAAGACAGATTTGTACCAGAAACAGTTCAGGCAGCCTAATGCTACCCACGCATCATCGGCTGGTGAGTGAAATTAACAAGTGATGTGTAATCTGAAATCTTAGGTGGACAGTAGTTTTCAGTATGAAATGCTCTGAAGTTATTCTTTCCCTTTCGTATTTTGTAGCCATACCTACGAAGACGTTTTTTGATGAGCAACAGCGACGCGCGGAAGGCTATCGAAATCGTTACTTTGCTCTCAATGCATTTGAGAGGCACCAGAAGCTAATCAATGATTATTTTTTATACTTCCCGGGAGCAACGAAGCTTTTTCTAAGAGACTCGTGAGTTAAGCACAAACATTTTGTGAACTTGAAAATGTAACGGATTTTAAAGATATATCTGTTGCGCAGGTCGAAGGACAAGCGTGATATCGACGTGATTAAGGAACATCACAAGTTTCTGTGGACAGATTCAGAGGATGCTGATACTTGGGAAAAGCAATTGGCCAAGAAATATTATGACAAATTATATAAGGAGTATACAATTTGCGACCTATCTAGGTACAAGGAGAACAAGGTAAACATAGCCTTACCTATGAAATATGGTTGTAAGTCTTTTGAGTTAATTTTCTTGTATATTTTCCAGCTTGCCTTAAGATGGAGGATCGAGAAAGAATTATTGGATGGAAAGGGGCAGTTTGTTTGCGGAGCTAAAGGTTGCTCAGCATCTGAGAAGCTGAAAACTTGGGAGGTTAATTTTGCTTACATGGAAGAAGGGGTGAAGAAAAACGCACTCGTAAAACTACGTATGCAAAAGAAAATGTGCTAAGATTTATAGTTTTTTAAATGAAATCACTTGTTGTTGATGAGAAACTTGTTTGTTGGTTAGGTTTGTGTCCTGAATGTTCATTGAAGCTTAATTATGGACAGAAAAGAAGGGAAATTACCAAAAGCGATAAGAAACGCAAACGTCGGAAGGGTCATAGGAAGGTTTCAGGTGACACGGAAGAAGCAGGACCATCACAGAAGATAGATCCCAACGAAGAATTGAAACAAGTTGAAATAATCGAAGGAAACATCTGGAAAGCCCCAGTTCAGGACGTAGCAGACGCTAAACCAATAGAAGAGGAGTTTGATGAGTATTTAGATGATCTCTTCGTCTAAAGCTTTAAGACTGTTTACTTGTAAGTTCTTGTATGTGGGCATTGAAATTCCTGTATTGAAGCATCAGTTTTTGATGCAATGATTTTCATTCAGATATGTTTAGGAATTTTGCCTACAGTCGTTTGCATTAATAAACAATAATGAAACTCGTTTAGGACGGCAAGACAATTGTTATCAACAAATAATTGTGAAATTTAACCTTTATTAAAGTACGAAAAGTGTTGTTATGTTTGTTGTTTCTGTAGCTCTTGATGCCTGCTTATTGAATTTCGCATGCCTGGTACCTTCTGTTGACGATTTTTATATTATTCTAATTCTGAATGACCTAGCGTCCTCAACTGGATGGGTGTCGTACTTAAATAATACTCCAATAACTTTACGTAGGGGAATTACGTTTAGTTTCATCTGTCGTAGTTGCTGTGAGGGTGTGCCTTTAGGACACCTTTTCCTGTAGAAAAAGGTCAACGACCTTTTTCTTCACCTTGATTAGAGTACTTCGTTTTGATCTAGACAATTATACAAAGGAAAGGAGATTTATCTGATGTTCATAATGAGGGACATTTAATAGTGGTAGTAACCAGATGCCAAACTTTGGTGAAGGATGAAATACGGACCCAGTTGAGCTTAATTTCACAGAGACAGATAGATACGTTGCATCTTGCATCATCATATCATACATCCCATAATTGCATACCTCATGCTTCTATATCCACAATACAAAACAATTTATAGCTATTAAAACACTTAATTCACATCGCCAGTTCCCTAGTCGCTGTTGTCCTCCGAGAAATTATGCTCAAATTATTTCAAGTTATATGAATTGCAAGAGTGCAACTTCGTCAAGGGGTTCTGGTGTGGTTTTCTGCACAATCGAAGGGCTCCTGTCAGTTTATTAGAGTCACACAACTATTTTAACGGCGAACCAGTGCTGCTCAGTTTGTGAAAGTCGAAGAGCTCGGCCTCAACTGACTGCAAATCATTCGAGTAGGGTTTTATGTTTCTGGTGACAGAAATGACAGTGTTTTCATTAATTCCAGCACAAAAATCTCCTTTCTGATGCGAATGGATATGCATAACATTTTATTTTTCCAACTTTCGGTGTGGTTGAAAAATTAATTCTTTCTTTTCACACACAATAAAATTTGAACCAGTTAGTCAGTACAAACACATGATGTCTTCAATTGAGTCAACAGAACATTTTGACAGTTATTCAAAATAGTCGTACATGGGGCCTCGATAACCCCAAAACCCAAATGGATTTACCACCAGCGGAATGGTATGATTCGTTCGAGTTTGAGTGCTCACATGAAGCCACGTATCCACAAACAATTTAGCTTCTACGAGCACCGAGCACATTTAGGTACAATAACCGCTGTATCTCTGTGTGTTTTTCTCAACTCAATCAAACAATGGCATGTGCCAAATCAGGAATTTAAGACGACACTCCATATTCTGAAGCAAATAAAGTTTTGATCTTAAGGTTTTCGTTGAAAACTAGATCAGCAAGGTAGTTCGGACAAGGCTTATGAGTATTACCTTTTTCTGAAGTAAATGCTTAGAATTTAAAGCTAAAACCAAGTGAACCTAAAATGATTTTTTTTGCATTGAAATTGAAAAGGTATGATGCGTTTTTCTGCCCCACAAATTTCAAAAAATCGATTCTTTTGAAAAACAAATTTGTTAGACCTGCCAATCAAATAAGCAAGTTCGGCACATCCCAAAACACAGTTTGCGATACAGAGAATCCCAAGGCATAATGCGGTTAAGACCGGCATAACTATTACCTCTGTGTATACAACACTGAACATACTTAACAACCCAGCGATGCTCCTATTCCTATTGATGTGACTGGCTGCGGAAGCTGTACTCGAATGCTGGAGGGAAAGGCTATATGCCTAGCAAGTGCGGGGGCCGTGTTAGATAAGCTGCCGGCATGAACTTAGAGAGAGAATACGTAGGGCAACCGCAGTCATCGTCACCCTCTTGTAGGAGATTCCGTGCTGAGTTGTGGTGAGTTTCTGTTCGCCTCTGCCAAAATTTGCCCACAAATTGTTGCTTGTGTGAATACAAGTTCCAGAAGATTCTGCACCATCCCCTTGAATTAACGTAAGAATTTTTGTGTGATTATAGTAGGAAAGCTTTGCCTTAATTGCAGGCTTGAACGGTCGGGCTAAACGTTACGAATATGCCTGAAATTTGCATTTGTTACTTGGTATAAATTGCTTTGCTGTACTAAACTCGATTGACTTTGGCGGTTTCTCTCACATTTTATTTCGAAAATTTCGAGTAAACAAAACCTTGACATTTCATAACATCTCCGTGTTCCATTCTAGAACTGGCTTATCGGGCTTACTTGGAATTCAAAAGTTGACATTGGGAAGTACATTACACGAGGTTTCCGGTTTTGAATTATTTGTTCAATAACGAAATGTTTATATTGCATCATTTGCTATTTGATACTGCATACTTATATTCCCGTCCTCTCAATTATTTCGGCTTTCTCAACGATTTGAGCAGGACCGGCCGATAGATAATAATGGAATGGGTAAATGTTTTGTGTTTGAAGAAGTTACATAGCTAGATAGCTTTGGATGTTTCCGTTATTGTAACCCTATAGATGTACATAGCTTCACCATCTACCCATCATCCACTCCAACAAATTGTATTATGAATAAGCACAGAGAAAAAACGTCGTTTGTCCAGTTTCCAGTTGGCTATTTCTAAGAGTCGGTGATTCACGAAACCGGAAATCGAGGAAAACCAGACTGGACTTACTGTTACACTCCTTATCCCCGTTATTTTCGCCGTTGCTGGAGTGTACTTTGTGAGTTATTGGTGTGATGGTGATGACTTATGATTGAGAAAAATTAGCACGAACTTGTTCCTACTATTCTATTAAATAATACATTGTTAAGTCAGTCTTTCCATTGGTTCTGACAACACGTGGATAATATGGCCGGCATACGTAGTGGGGAATTTTTACGTAAACTTCCCAGTATTGAAGACCTTGACTGGACTCGTTTTTTCCATCTCGCACAATTGCATAGGTTGGTTGCGGTGCTGGCACGTAATCTTACGTAATTTACAGGACTACAAGACGGTTAATGCCAATGCTATCATATGACCAGTTGGACGGCAAACTCTCTTTTATCATTTGTATCTGTAATAGTTTTTCTCCATGCTTCCCCTCCCACTATGCATGCTGCTATACTTTCCGCTTGTAGTGGGAATGCGAAAAGCCGTGATCACCAAAAAACGTTGGAAGTCTCACTGCCGCCTGAATGAACGTGTGAGAGAATGTTCACCAAATTGACTCCACCTCTTCGTTTCACTCCTCCTGGGGTCTGCTGCGGTTGTACATAATTCCTTCTCCAGCTATCTCGTTACGCAATATCGTTACTCACGGCTTACGTAATATGAATACAGCAGGAGGGTCGAACAAGTCATCACATCGCTCAAGCGGATATTATCATCGGGGCATTTATGACTTTGAATTTGCACAAGATTAAAATGTGTTTAACTCCAGTATGCTCATACGGGGTATTGTACATTTTAATTAAGTGGGAAATTTCTCAGCAGAGGATTATTGTGTGCTCGGACTGATTCCACTATTTAGCTTCATTTTCCTTCATGGCATGTGCAGACCTTGTATCTCAAAAGCTTACCATCCTGGAGTCGCTGAGTTTGCTGAAATGAAATTGAGAAATATTACACGTTTAGAGTACACAAAACTTTTATCTTAAGTTGAATCATGAAATTTGCAGGACTAGACGTAACGATAGAGTCAGATGTTTGCTATGCTTATGTGCTGACGTTAGTACAATTATTTTAGCTGAATTAGTATTAAAATTCAAGTTAGAATGGGTGCATGAAAGGAAGAAGTTGATTTGAAGAGTGCACCTGATGGGACGTAGCGACTTTTTCAAATTAGCTTTGACGATTGCTTAAGGATGCCAGTATCGTGAGGACTGGCGCACGTTTTGTTTAAGTCAGGATAAGCACTGACTCAACGTGGTAGTGCGTTGCGGTAAGGCCTCTAGGAATTTCAATATCCCTTGAGCCTACCGTTTACTTACCAGCATCCCTAGGGACAGTCCATAAGCCAGCTTAGAATGGACATTCATATGTAAGAGATATTCTATGTCCCCGGATTACCTGAGGACCCTTGTGAGCTATTCATCGAACTTTTGGATTGGTGATGGACCGGCATCATGGGACAATTTTACTTTAAAGGGCGCTTGCACATGGGCTGGCCGTTGGGATATTGGCTTGCAGTAACCTGGCATTTGGGCGGACGGCCAGGGCCATCCTGCAGTCACTCTAGACCTCACCTTTGTTCCGCAGTAATGATCGATTGAGAAAGTTTCCGAATGTTTTTGTATCACGTTTCCACTTCCAAGTATATCCTCAAAGTTGCACCCCGGTGCGTCTGTTTGGTACATTGGAAATGTGAGTGGAGATGATGAAATCATCCTTTTAGGCTTACTTGTGGCAGCTGTATGTGGATGCCAACGTTTTTCTACCTAAGACAAAATTATATTGTTAATCCACGCCTTTACCAGCAAGTAAATAGTGCATACCTCCATAAATCCATAAGGATAGTGTCAAAAAGGGTAAACGACTGCGAATCCGCCTTTCGTACAAAAAAATCCTTTTCCATCTTCATCTCACAATGTATTCGGTCAACCGACAGACAGTAGGATAGGCTGTGACTGGACAGTCATAATAAAATAAAATCACAGCCTATGAAAGTCGAGTTCAAGGCTCTCCAAGTCTGTGTAAGCCGTAGTGGTGTTCAATTGTGTCAATCAATGGTGTCCTGTTAGTATGTTTCTTAAGTACACCCTTCAATTTCTTTGTCATGGGAGTGTCACATGATTTCATCTAATAGCTGAACATTTATGATTCTGAAGAAAATAGAAATAGTCATTTCGTAACTATATCCATAAGTACTTTATGTAGTTAGCATTGCAATGAATTTGCCGTTTAAACAGTGTGGGATGTGGGAGGGGTCACACATCAGAGGTTTCTTTATCTATAAAATCCGGCCGAAACTTCGAGGTTCCGGAAGAACCTCGAATTTAGAAACCAGGTTACGAAGCTCAATCGCAACGCACGCAACGTGGTTTGGTATCCTTGTGTTGCGGTCGGACTTTGTTATTGATTATCGTAATCGCACAGGATTTTTATCAGCCAGTTTAACCTCAGCCCCAGGTGTGCGGGCTTTCCAGACGGCTGCATGACATTCGTTGGATTTCGCATGCTCACGCTGGGATGACGGAACTTAAAGGTCCCAACAGGAGATCGATCCATTCTTTTACCTCATAAACTATTAAAACTAAAGCTTTTGCTTAACATAGCGTATGAGTACTACTAAAAGCCTGCCAGTTGTGTTCTTGAGGGACCAGGAGTCATGTTAGGTCGTTGTGGAAATAGGCAAACTGTATGGGTCAACCCTGCCGTTCGATTTTTTACTGCAGTTTTTTGGGGGAACAGTTGCCTGCACGAACATAAAGTCCTCTTTAAGATTATGCTGCGTGTAACCTCGTGCCATTGCTAGCCCGGGTGTTCAACTTATGAGGGCATGAACTTTATTTCATACTATGAATTCTAATGAGGGACCAGTAGTTCAAAAATACAGTATTTGGAAGTAGTAAATGCGTTATAATTTTACAACAATGCAGCGCAAGAAAATGGAAAGTGGGGAGAGGTGACAGTCGTTGCGTTTCAGTTTTCTTATAGCAAAGGCCAGTTCGATTTATTTGTTATCCTGGTTTTGAATGGTCCAGGCCTTAGAACTGTAACTGTTGCGTACGTTATCATGTAACGGTTATTCTGGGTTGATAAAATAATTAACTATATAAGCCTAGTGGTCTTACTACAATACAACATACACTTGTAGCTGCTTCAATTGAAGCACGATAGGATAGAACCTTCGCGAAGGTCGTAGTACTCATCTTTCTATGGGATTTTTTTTAAATGTGCACTGATTCTGATGATGCTGATGTATGCAGAAAGGATAGAGCTGTGTGTAGATAGGAGTTTATCTGGTTTAATGTAGACTCCAGCGAATAGATGGATGAGGTGTGTCGACATAGGAGACAATAAAAATGTTGGACATTGAGCTGATCCATTGGAATTTAACATGAGCAGATTTGAGTTGTTAAGGACAATTATTGTTTATCCTGCGATACTCTGTCGTCAGACAGTTCACATCATTGTCATCCGCTTAAGGCATGTTTCCGATGGCGTCCTTATAAAAGAGCCCAGGCTTACTGCTGTACACCATGCTCAGACTTAAGTTAGCTTGCTTTACTGCTATGGCTTTGCACCAACGGTAAGTTGGTAACTTTCCCTTCAGTCGTGCCGTTGTTGCAGTGAAAAGGGGGCGTGAGCAACTCAAGATTTGATTTCGTGTAGGTAAATAAATATTTTAGCCATTATTTTTCCAAGCAATAATATTAACATACTAATCAAGAGTCCGAGTTTTAGATGGCCCAAGGTCAGAGAGAATCATATAGGAATTTCTGTCCGCTTTCACACTCGCGACAGTCTTCATATTGTGTAACCCATTGGATGCTGCTTTGAGGGACGGTTTTAAAGCCATCTGAACTTGAACTTGAGCACCTCTAGCCTGACGAGAGTGAGTGAGGGAGTGTGAGTTTCACAATGGACTCATTATTAATAGCTATCTCACTACGCTGCTGCGAAGCAGTGGAGCTAATGTTACGCAATGATTTTACATAAAAGGAGATTGTACATTTTTTATACTACATTAATTTTATTGTCGCACTCATGGGCTGTAATTTTTCGAAACAAAATGAGTGGGGAATGTGAGTTGGTGTTATCCAGACCAGTTTTTTTTTAGCTATTATCCAGTTGTGATTGGTGAATGGGAAATACTTCAAGTATTGCTGCGTCTATACAAACTTTATGTGTCTGTGTGTTTGTTTGTTTTGTAACTTAAATTCATGGCTGCGGCTCAATATTGCAAGTGACGATGTATGGTAGTCAAATCAATAAGCTATAGATTTTAACAACTTCCCGCTCTGCCTCCTTCCTTCCTAACTACAAGCTGAATGAGGGGTGTAGGGGACACATTCCCTCCAGTACGAAGTTGAGCTTTTCAGGCGGGACATTCCCTCCTGCATGGAGTGGAACTTGACAGGTGGGGATGTCCATGTGGGTCGCGGTCAATATTGAGGGAAAAATGCTGAACAAATACAAGATTGGCACACTTGTACGAAGGTGGGACGATTTGAAGCAAGAGTGGGTGATAGAGCGGAGGGAGGCAGTGAGCACGTAGAATTATCCGAGTCTGCACGTTGTATTTCATATATTTCTTTCATGTATCGAGCATGCATAAGGCTGGTGTCCGCACTGGATTTTCAGAAGTACAGAGGACTCCCGCGGGATAGTTTACACTAAAAAGATAGGTTGTCCATGGTTTAAGTGGTGTGAGGAGGATCTATTTTACTGTCACCAATAAGTACTCCTGCCATTTGTCGGCATACATTTCATGAGTCCGGTCTCTATTCCCAATTCTCCGCTGGCTTTACGAGCTCAAGGATTCAGAGATATCTATAGATGTAGTAATAATCAGATTGGGTGACGTCAGATCTGTGAGAGATGAGAGGGGGGCCTGTCAATGGGTTTAATCCCATCCGTACAATATCCCGTGCCTCTCCATTATTTACTCGGAGGTTATCATAGTAATACCAGGGATCGACGTCACTTGAGCGGAGCCAAGTGTTGATGTCACTCAAACATACAGCGGCTCACTGTTCATATCTGCGGAGCAGTGAAAGTTGGTCGTTAAGGTTTCTCATCCTCGAGTTGTTCCCGTCGAACGAGTCGTGAGTCCTTAGCATGGGTTCCGCCAACGGCTGCTGTAAGAATCCTAACGTAGACAATATAGTAGTGAAGGATCCTAATGGGCCACCAAATGGAGTGAATCACCCTCAAAACAATCCAAGTGGTCATGGTGGGTATGGAAGTGCCTGGGGAGATCCAAAGGGAGGCCCCACAATGGTGACTCAACAGCAGAATTGGCCAGAGGTAGGTCACGGAGGTCGGAATGTGGCTGGAAATGGTGTATTGATGTCTTCACATCCGCCGCCGCCGGCGGAAATTTCCCGTGAAACCAATCGCATGGCTCCCCCACATCCTGAGCATAGGAAAACCGGCGGCGGTGGGAGTCGGAGCCATCACGTGGAAGAGCAACCCACCACAACTACGACGACGAGTCATTCAACAAGTAAAGCCATTGGTTCAGTCCTTTTTATGTTCATGAACACTTTTAGCCAGCAACCGCGTGAACTACTTATTGCACTCGGTGGAGGTAATCAACTCGTTCGCCCCGCTTCCTTCAAACTGGAAGACTCAGAGACGGTGAAAACGGCTACGATCACTCAAATTGCTGAGGTAGATGTGGAGAGTGATGTGCTCAATTCTGGTCTGAATGTGCCGGAGGAAGTGCCTTTGACGAGGAACATTCGGAATCGGAGGGGTAGTAGTATGAGGATGAGTAATTCGACGGGCTCGAGTGTTTTGATACCTCCGGATGTGCATAATGCAGCCGTTAGTCGCATCATCAATAGTCTCAACATGTTCCCCCGGAACCCCGTCAGTTCTTCCATGAGCCGGGATAGTGCTTAGTTAGTGTTGTTCACAGTCGTTATTTTTGTGCGAGCGAATTAGGACTGCTTTCTGCTTCTGGCTGAATTCCAGTTGTCTCCACATCTGGGGGAGGGGACGGATGTATTTGGCTTCATTCCATTGTAGTCTGCAGTGTTTTCTTAGCATACGTCATTTTCTGTGGCTTTACCTCCTACTGAAACTGCTGAACAACGGGATTTTCACGAATCTAAATAATTAAGAAATGTCCACATTGCTGTTACCGGTTCTAAGGGTCCCTAGTAGCGACAAGCGACCATGCTTAGTGCTGACAGACGTCGATTTTGTGTATGAGTTGTACATCTATTGTCGTATTCTCGTATTGATGCCACACTCATTCGCAGTGAGTTAGCGGGAACATGACGTTTGAAACGTGTCAGAAGTGGCGGCGGTTTGAAGGCCTGGAAATTGGAAATTCGCTGACTGCTGCAAATGCTTGTTCATCTGTTGTAGTGTTAACAAAGGGGTGAAGAGAAGCTGTTCTGGAAGATTGCTTCTCTGCTGGGTTGTCATCGTTTCATCAGTAGGACTTGAGTGAGTTGCTCCATTCTAGTCTTGTGCGGAAAACGTTGATTGTTTTAGTATAGTATTGTGTAACTATATGGCAATGCTGATAGGAATTAGTAATTGTGAATTGCTTTTGTGAGGTGTGATACCGGATTACTTTAGTATTTCGGCAGCGACTCTTAAGACCCCAGCGAAATAGATGGATTTTTTTCCTGTGTTTCGTGTGAATGAAGGGATGTTTAGATCTAGTAGAACCTTTCTTTGTGTTACAGTTTCAGACGAAATGGCTTCTATCGGTTCTCTTCAAATCCAAAAGCCTGCCCCGCAGTTTAAGGGGACCGCCGTGGTTGATGGTCAATTCAAGGAAATCAGCCTGGCTGACTACAAGGGGAAATATGTCGTTCTGTTTTTCTACCCGTTGGACTTGTAAGTTACAGCTGAGCTAACGATTTGAATGTCGAGGGACCATAGGATGGATGGTGTGATTTTGAAAAGTTGGATGTCGATCCCGGAATGTGAAAGTGGAGTTGTAGGAAGCAACTAATTAAGGCGTGATTGAGCGTGAACGTTTACGTTTTCCATTTTAGTACTTTCGTTTGCCCAACTGAGATCATCGGATTCTCGGAGGCAGCGGAGCAGTTCCGGAGGATCAACTGTGAGGTGATTGCCGCCTCCACGGATTCTCATTTCTCCCATTTTGCATGGTAAGCCTTCTAGGTGAAGCAATATGTAGCTAATATGGAATGTCAATGACGAATCCTGAGTTCGGATTACTTACTGCTCCTAGGGTTAACCTTCCACGCAAACAAGGTGGACTAGGGGAAATGAATATTCCTTTGCTTGCTGACAAGAATGGGAAGATTGCAAAGGATTACGGAATTTACAAGGTATGTGATAGAGTTAAAAAATTTGAGAATCTTGAAGACGTGTTAAATATGAGTCTTGATAAATAGGAGGATGAAGGGCTTGCATTCCGGGGGTTGTTCATTATCGACGACAAACAGAACCTGAGACAGATCACAATTAATGATCTCCCTGTAGGACGATCTGTGGAAGAGACCCTTCGTCTTGTTCAGGCTTTCCAATTCACTGACAAGCACGGCGAAGGTAAACTTGACTTCATTCCGATATTTAATGTGAGAAGAATTGAGCGGTATGCACATATACTTAATATATTCTGTTTGTTTCAGTATGCCCTGCTGGATGGAAGCCTGGTGACAAAACCATTAAGCCCAACTTGAAGGACAGCAAGGAGTTCTTCGAGCAGGTTTAGTCGTAGATCCAAGAGTTGCTACAGAATCGCCCATGGAAAAACAAAAAATTTCAGAGAAGTAGTTTTTTTTCTCTTCTCTTCCGTTCGTTCCGTTGATAGCTGAGATTCAATCCTGTTCCAGCAGAATTTCCCTTCTATTCGTTCACATTTAACCAGTAGCGTTATGAATTCGGTTGGGTAATATACATTTTGTCAGAAGTTCTTACTTTGATCTACTTAATAAAGTCCAATATGAATTGAATGGAAGCTGACGTGTGTGTGATGGTGTTGTTTCCATGGTGTGGGGAGAGGGTATCATTGAAGAAGTCGGTGTACTGATTTCAATGTTCAGATTTCCCTCAGACAGGTGGCACTTTGCATAGAACAACGACGAGAAGAGAAGCAGCTACTTGACGATAACGGAGCGCAAATAAAAGAAACTAAAATTTATTAGCCATCTGTCAAGATATTACTTAACATCATAACATACAATATACTTAAACAGACAATGTAAATGTCACTTATAGATGTCACAATAAGCCACGATAAGGAAGTTCCTTTCGGTACAATTCTTTGAGCTAGTTTCACGCAGCTGTTCCAACAAAATTCCTGCCCTTACTTCCTCGATTTTACCGTCTTATTCAGCCGTTCGCATAATCTTCTTGTCTGTCTTCGACATCACAAAGAGGCGCGATGAGGAAGTTCCTTCGGCCACAAAGCTGACTCGTTCCACACAGCCGCTGTAACTTAACCTCTAAATTTACTTCTTTGATTTCATTAGTTTGCTAAGCCGCTTCGCATCATCCTCTAGAGCATCTTTATTTCTACCGACGGCTGATATCCACTTCTTCATCATCTCCGCTCCTTCTGATAAAACTGCTTTCTTCACGAACTTAATGATTTCAGTGAGAACTTCAGGATGATCTTGATTCGGAAAATGCTCAGCATGCGATAGAATAAGTCTGTAAAATAATTCATAATTTGTTTGCGTACATAAAATGATTTGCGACAACGCAAATGACCGAAACTTACGAGCATAATAAAGATTTGCCCTCGAAATTTGTGGCGATTTGGCTGACCGTGCTGCTGGATAGTTTCTCCAGAAGTACGAGGCACAACGACTCTGTTAAAAATGATAATTACAATTTTTTCAGAATACTCCTGAATATAGTGACTTTCTAAAATGCAACTAGGGATCTACTGTAATTCATACGGAATAAAAAGAACAGCTTGAATTTCAAAGACAAAAATTAATCTAACCGTCCTGATCATTGCTTCCAGTTTGCACACTCCAGCACAAACGAGCGATACACTTCCAAGCGGATCTAACTGAAGATATCGCATTCCAATCCTGCGTCACGACATAAGACGCTATGCTATGAAATATCTTGGCACGGACTAAAACAATTTTACAATCGTGAGCTTCTTCACAAGTAGGGTATATTGATGTTACTTAATATAGTCTTGAAAATTGGGAATTACCAGGCACGTAATTGACGACGGTCTCGAAGAAGAATACTAAACTGTTATCCTTAAAGTAATGGGCAACGTTGTTAGCTAAGTGATCGGTCAAACCGGGTACAAGAGTGGCCATGAGCTCAGAGTGGATATTCTCTATGCTTTTCTTCCTGATATAGAAACAAGTAAAAAATCAGAACCATAACTGATACATCATCTCTAAATAGATAGAATTAAGTCTCATGAAAAAAATATTACGTATTAGGGTTCCCGTCCCCTTGTGAAAGGAACTCAATTGTATCCGGATCGAAAAATCGCTTCTCGCGGTGACCAAAGACATAGAGAACAACTTTACGTCCACTATCAGATGCCATGACATCATCAAAATTAGCCACAATTTCTTGAAGTATGACCTAAACCAAAGAAGGGTTGAAATTAGGAAACTATAACACATAGGCTTCTTCCCATCATGTCATCAAACATTGTTACCAATTTAACACGGCAAAACACAATTACCTTTGATACTACCACAGTGTCGTCGACGCAATCAAACATGGCCAATAGAACCCGATGCCCTTGAGCTTCCTTGCAGACATCCAACACCTTACCTTTAAAAGACTTGATAATTTGCTTTCGTGTCTAGAGCATTAAAAATATAATATAAATGTAACAGAAGCTACTTCGAGTTTCAACATTTACCACATAATTCACCTTTTTGTCACCATCCCACAACGATATCATTGCAACTCGAGCTCCCTCCTTCGTGTGCACCATTTCAACCAGGTGCTCTTGAGCAGATTCTAGCAACTCCTTCTTCTCGTCCTCCTCAGCTACCATGAGGTAATCATAAAGTATATTATGGAACAGATAAAGTCGCCATCGACCCCTGCAATTAGTGCAGCATATCGTAATGAACATTAATACGATCAACTCTCATTTTGCGATGTAGTCTTTTGATTAAAACATTTATATTTCATATACAACTTACTTTCCAATTAACTTTTTCAATAATGAATTCACTCTAGTAAGATTTTCAATCTTCTTGTTTGGATTTTGTTCTAGAACATCCTTGAGGGTACGCAAATTATCATCCTTGACATGTCGAAAATCTACGGAATAAAATTCTTGAAGTATTCGCGCCCTCTCTTTCGCAGTTGCATGATCGTTGAACGCATCTTCCAAAACTCGGCAGCCCACACTGGAATTCATGAGCTTCAACACCGAACCATCAAAGGTACTAATGATGTGCTGTCTATGTGCCCTGGTCCCGTGTTTCAATAGCTGGACAATGCACCAATGTGAATATTTGCCTTTCGACAGTTCCAAAATGTTATCTCTGCAAAAAACGTCAAAGAAGTAAAGCGCTACTATCACACCTGTGCGCACTATCCTTCACAGTTATCGTTCACGAACACCCAACTTACTTCAGATGCTCGAAAACTTGGTCTACAACTTCGGGTGGCCCTTTCGATATGAGTGCTTGCAAAAATCTACTCGTATCATGTTTCCAAGCGCACTACAAAAAACAGGTTGGTAAATTCGAAGTACTCACGCTGTGACTTCACGTAGGATTCAGCATCCCGAAATTCACTACATACCTTTAAGACATGACCCTTGATTGTAGTCAGGAGCTGCCGTGCGTACTCGTGCTGTTTGGCTTTTGATTGCGTTTTCAGGGTTAACTGAATCCAAAGTTGCTTTGCAGTTCCAATTATTGACTGCAGGGTGACCGTATTCTTATTCGTCTGACGCTTTATTTTCAGAAGTTTCTTCTCCAGTTTAAATTCCTTCCAATTAGTTTTTTCACCTCCCTCCTCTAAGACATCATTAACATTAAAATCAACAGTTGTGCTGAAATGTAAAATAGAAGCTTGTAATATCTCACGTTTGATAGGAGTTCCTTCTGACATTTCATCAAGCCGCTCCTTCTTCACTTTCTGATTAATATCATTTTTCCTATCCGTATTGACCATGTTTGCTTGCCTTTGCTTACTGATCTTCGGCTTGAACTCTTTCCGTACATCACTCCCTTCTTCGATTTTGATCCGTTTCACCTGTTTCGGTTGCGGTCTCGGTGCCGTCCTTTTCTGCTTCTGGATCTTTTCGCTCAACTTTGACGTTTTGTCCAGAACTATATCACGAAGCAACAACAGTGACAATCTAGAGATTATTGAATTGTACTAAATCGGTGTCAATCTCATGGAAGCTGTACTTACTTGACTTATACTGATCTGCATCCAAAACTTCCACATTTACGGACCCCATATTGATCCGTAGATTTTAACGGCAATAACTCAAAATCAAATTAAGGGTTTTGAAAATGAACTAGACACATCCAAATATTCCAGTTCACAATGTCGATCTGGTCCACCGCATGGTAAAACGTACGAATATATTACACTCGGATCCTCATGCCTAATGAAATTGAGCCATGTGAGAATTTTAAATTTCAGCGGCCTCTCAAAATTACCGGGCTGTCCATGTGCCCTCTTCCGGCTAAGCATTCAAACTTTACTCAAGAACATCTTAAATGGCATTTGAATGAAAACAATGGCGATGATGTCATTGAGAATTAGCCAATCATACGACACCGCACGCAAGTCAACAAAAAGTGGAGGGAAAAGCAGCTCCGGCTCCGTTTGTTATGCATGCAAGTTCATTCTTGCCTTATTCCTTGTCTCACCTCTCATCCTCCTAAACTAACATAACACGATCATATACATACACATCGGCCAGGTGTACCCTGCCAAAGGCTCCGTAGGCTGCAAAGGTACGTTTTGATTCCCATACGTGTGCCTGACGAAAGGGAAAGCCAAGGTACAGACTGAATACCTTAAGTGGACTCCTACGCAGTGCTGCAGACGTTCAGTAGAAGCAGTGACAGTGTAAGATTAGCAACAGTATAACCGAATGGACTCCGAATACTTATTTTGAGAAGTGAAAATATTTGTTGCTGTCGAACGTCACACACAAAAATTCTTGCCTGCATGATTAAATAAAGACCTTTTCTTAATTTTTTTACTGTTATCTGTGTGTGTGTTGAGTTATAAGTAGTAATGGTTACGTTGTAACTATCCCGATGCTATAGAGCACAGAGGGATCGTAGCAACCTAATCCAAAGAATCTCAGCATTGGTATGTTTGACCGTCATTTGGAGACCTAGTCTTCCTACTACTGCCAGCATGATCAAAAAACGAGCGTCAGTTGCACTCGAGAATCACCGGAAAAGTGTTGTCGTGTAAGTATTTATCTGGTAGACACACTGTTGAAGACATACTTGTTATAGTAACTGTGCGCTGTCGTTCCTAGGTCCACGAACGGGTCGCAGAAAAGATTGTCGGTGATTCCAGTAAGATCGACATCAACAAATTTCCCGGGTAGGAACCTTGCACGGCCTGTTACATCCGTCTTGGAGGACCGGCTTCACAGGGAGACGAATATGAGAGGAAGTGGGAATTGTTTTGGGTTTCTCCGACCCACTTTAAGTAGCATGGCGAAGACTAAGCCACATGTCCAACATGAATCTCTGAAATATACGGAATCTGATCATAAGTCTCCTTTGAAGGTATTATATCTTCTGTACTTATTTCTTTCTTTACCAATTCTTTGCCTCGTTGTCTTCGAAAATCTCGTTTACTGATGAGTTATCATAGAATGCTTATGAGGAATTTTACGTTTTTAAGGGACACAATCAGCACCCTTTTGCGGTTACTACTGTGGTAACTGAAGAGGAAACTATGCGAAGGCCCGCTTTTTTGGAAAATGAGACTGCAACTGACTCAGAACGAAAAGCGAAGACATGCCATCCTCCTAGCCCATTTACCATTTATGAAGCTCCAGATGATAGTTTTGATTCTCCACTGATTCCAAAAGAAGAGACTATTCGACGGCAGACAATCTTCGCCACGCCCAAATACCCGAGAACCAAGAGCCTAGAGAAGAACACGAAAAGAAGGCTGCAGTTTCGGCATCAAATACGGTCTCAGTATGGTCAGGAAAGGTTGCGAAATGCGTCATCCCCTCCCCCTGATTTTGATGTGACCATAAACACTGCAACCGAAGCCCCAACTTATGTCCCCCCTGCTTCTGATTATGAAGTTTTCAGCACCCCAATCGTCAAACTAACATCTGAGCTTAGTTTGTCGGACGCTGAAAACGAAACCGTTTATTACACGCCTTGTGCCGAGTTTTAAGACACTTTTTCTGAGCGAGCATGTTTTTCGATATTTGCATGAGTCTGAGAACTTTTTTTTACTGGTGTAGGTGAACGAATCGTACACGCAGTTGCAGAAAAGCGTTGAATCTTACGCGGATTGATTGAGGATCAATTGGTACTCTCGGATAGAACAGTTATTTTTGCAGAAACTGAGGTGATGGATTAACTGTCCAATCATCTTATTATGTTATGGTCGTAGCACCATCAAATCGAGGGTCCGTAATTGAGATAGCGTAGTTTAAGACTACTTTCAGCGAGAGTGATATGGCTTTTAACGTAATCCTGCTGTCTTCCAATGCTTTGAGAACGGAGTAATCTGAGGATGTGGTACCATGTTATCTGATATTTGAAGAACTCTCGTAGGCTACACCTGTCGAAACGCCAAAGTATTGCTTTTAAAATGTACTATTGATCCACGTATAATGAACTTTCCCGTGCTAACTCCCAACTCTGTCAGTACTTTTAATATATATATGTATCATCTTTCAAGTTAATCTAGTCCTCTGAAGTTTACGTTCTGACTCTGAACCTTTCAGGTTAATTGAACGTCGCTGGATAGAAATGAATGAAGCTGGCGGCGTCATATTAGTAATGTATGTAGAAGTAACGGTATTACGTTTTCATTTCGAAAATAAAAATCATTATTACTTCCATGTATCGTCAGTGCGTAAGTAAATATTTCCAGTCTTGAAAAACATGCCTTCATAAGGTACAATTCACAGAAGTAGATTCATTTGTTCATCAGACTTAACTTGAGGTTGAATACGGCGTGCTAATGGAGGTGTCTTAGGTGCATCCATTATGCATCCATCAGTACCAGTATTCAGGACTGAGCGGATCTTCCACTGACACTCCGTTATATAACTCGAAGAAGTCTGCACAAAGTAGAAAGTAATCACTACTACAGTCTGCATTTCCTTTACGAAACCTTATGGTTGTTCATACCTTGAGGAAACTCTGAAGTCGCTCTATGGTGCTTCTCGCATCAGATTCTTTCGGGCGAGTGAAAAATCTCGTTGTGTCTTGTACAAATCCTCGTGGGATTGTAGTCGCTCTACTAGATTGACGCCACTGAACATTGCTTACGGATAAAGCATTACCCACGGTCAAAATTTTCTCCAAACCTTCATCCTTCAAGGACACAACAACACTTTATTATCTTCGAACTTGAATAAGTGATGATAGAAAACCACTTGCCTAACATTACCTTCATACTTTTCCACAACCTGAGGCCAAGAATGTTTTCAGATTCATCAGCGAAGTAGACAATTTGACCGGTGGTATCATTGTGCTGATCATCAACTAGCACAACCACACCCACGAAATCAAACTCATTGAATAAAGGTGTAAAATTATCAGCCAATATTTCTTGGAACAAATGCCAGCGCCGAGCAATCCTGTGGAGAACATCAGCGGCCAAGCTGTGTTCACAACGTTGAATCTGAGTTCCTCTCATTGAATTCAATCGCAGTTCATCTTGTATGGAATGACCTAGCGTTACGCAGTGAATATTAAAAGCTGCTCCCTCTACAACGTGATTCAGCAAATCCTCGCTCGGGCGCCAAAAGGACATCAGTGCATGGCGGAGGGGTTTGGAAGACCGAAAATTAGAAATGTCCGTGAGGCGAATCTTTGTTTATAGAATTCAATGAATTAGGTACATATAATGTTAAAGCCAATAGAAATCCAAATTAAAGTTTTACCTTGAGCACTGGAGTTACGGATGAGAATCCACACATAGAGTTTTTCATGCGCTTCTCCACCTCCGTTTTCACCATCCTATGGTACTCCTCCCGTTTCTTATCACGAGCCTCTTGGAGTTGCTGCAGCTTATTCGAAGAGAGAAGGAGCTGTAAATTTATATAATACATTCATTCAAATTTATTTGTCAAGTTATCTTGAGCAATAAAAACTTATGCACCAGCATAATACCTCTTTAAACATTACCTTAATATCACAGAAGTCATCTCCACTTTCAAAAATTCGAAGAAGATCATCAACACACATTCTCTCCAGATTTTCTTTGTGTAAGCATGACAATGGCACCACAGGGGACTTGCCAGCATGGGCTTTCTTCATCTCAGCTTCAACTCGCGCTAAGACGTTTTCCATTTCCGCCTGCTGATAACTTTCCCGATACTTTTGTAGTCTTTCGTAGGACAATTCAGAATAAAAATCTGTGGACAAATTAATAATAATAACAATAATAATAAATGAAGATAGCATCCATGTTAGGGTAGCGGCCGATATTAATAATGTTCACCAATTTTTTTGTCCTGTGATTTGCAAGCGTATACAATAGGGTACACCCGAGTGACTATAGCTCGAATGTATGGAACTGGATTTCCGCCCTGACAGATTGCGTCGAATGGTAATGGTCCGTCAACAACACTGCCCTCCAACAGATCTTCGTCCTTCATCTCAGCATCTTCATCTTCTAAGAGGGCTTTTGAGCTTTCCAAAACTTCTTGAGATTCGGTGATACTAATGTTGAAGGATGCTGTTCCGTTGGAGACGATGCTACTATTCGGTGTCGTACTCTTTGTATCAAATGTAACTTCAAATGATTGTTTGGACATCTTTGGTGCTTTAGTGGAAGAAGTATTATTGACAATTTCCTCCAGGGAGCTGCGTGATCTTTTCATTGGTTCCCGATATGCATTTTTTGTTTTGGAAGATGTTGACGCTGATCTCCCTAATCGAGCTCCGAGAGTTCGTCGAGGGACCGTAGCAACGTTACTATTATTTGCAAGGCTTTTAAGTTGGGGTATTTCCCCGTCAGACATTCCATTAAGAGGACTTGGTCGGTGCTGCCTTGAGTCCGATGGTGTTACTGTGGTTCTGAAAGGTGTCAGATATCCTCGGGGCTGAATCTTTTTATCGCTATAAACAGAATGAGTTGAGACGGGAGTTGATGTGTGAAGAGGACCAGAGAGATCTTTGCGGAGAGCTTCAATCTTGTCAAACTTTTTCATCCCACTGTCGCTACATTCCTCCAAGATCTGCAGACTATTTTCCTGCAAATTCTCCCCACTATCCCCACCCGTTGTCATAGTCGGAGTTTCAACTGCCTTACTGGGTGGATTTTGGTGTGCTGCGTTAGCGTTATCCGAAACCCAACTTGCTGCATTACTCTGTCCGGGGCTAGTCCGCGAGTCCCCGTTGTGCGGTCCAAATGATGGTTCTGACATTTCAGTAAACAGTGAAGAGCGTTCATTAGCCAGTACAACAGGATTGATTGCATCACTCAAGGATTTTGATAGATCAGACTCGGAAGTTGCCTCATTCCACAGGGATCGGGCACGCTCCAATGCTGTTGCCGAAATGGCTACAGACTTTCCACTAGCAGTAGCAAATCCCAGGCTGAACTCACTCTTACTTCCTGTCTCCGTAGGAGAAAATTCTTGATCGATTATAGAGTCATGTTCGTGCTGCGAAATCTTGTCTTGTGGAGAGGTTTTCCTTCCTGCAAAAAGGTGATTGGATGACTTGGGAGCATTAGCCTCGGAATTCACTCGATCCCACAGGTGTTTAGCACGCTCAGGGGCTACCGCAGATACTGTAACCGACTTTCCACCAGCAGTTGAAAATCTACCGCATATGCTACTCAGTTTCTTAGCTTCATTCGTCTTCGAAAAAGATCCACTCCCGATGCGATCATTTGCTCCAGCCAAACCAACTCCAATCTTGCCGTTCGCAACTGGAATCTCTCGACTCGTTTCATTTGTAAAACTGGACAATTGTTCACTGCTTGTTGCTTCATCCCACAAGCTACGGGCGCGCTTTAGTGCAGCAGCTGATGCAATAATAGACTTCCCACTCGCAGTCGAAAACCCACAACTAAGTTCATTCCTCGAAGCATACATAGTATCCATGACGTCATTCAAAGCGCGAGTGCTTTCGAGTTGGGGCTCTGCAGTTGAAACATTAACTGACTTATCACTTGCAGTAGTAGAAAATCCACAACTCGATGTCTTAGACTTGCACACTTGATCAATTTTGTCATCACTTCTCTCGTCACCAAGTTCTTTTGCATCAATTCCTTCCGACGTTCCGGCGATAGGTGAAACCCTGACTTCCATGAAAGGCTTCAAATCTTGAGCCTCATCAACAGGAACATTGCTCTCGAATTTACGTTCATGAATGGTGCAGGAAGAAACTCTTTCTTGGGCAACTAATGGGTCTTCGAACTTGCCCACTGCCTCCCTTGCATCTCTGTTAAATTCCTCAGTATTATCAACCCACAAACGGCGTGCAAGTTCCAGAGCTGCCGCTGAAATATTAACAGCTTTGCCACTCGCAGTTGTGAAGCCTTGAAATTCACACTGCGGAGCAGATCTATTCTCAGTACGATAGGAATGATGACGAGGCAGATTTTCTTCAACTGCCTCCATTTTCACCAAACTCCCGTCAAAAGAAGCAGTACCTTCAACATCATCTCTTGATTTCGTGTTAATCTGACATTGTCCGTCACCTGCGGTTATCATACCAAGTATTTTATCGCTCTCAGTCATTGCCTCTTCCATTTCTGCGTCATCCCACAGACTTTTCTCAAAAGGATCCACGTCTTCCTCTTTCTTTAGTTCGTTGGTATCCATGTCAACACCTAATTAGTGAACACACGGATTATGAGAGAAACAAATGTATCGTTATTTACATTCTCGTTGCACGATCAAGATCCGGCGTGAAATCACTTACAAGTTTCCATTAGCCGCAAGGTAATTGAAAGTCAGCCTCGCAAAAGGGTAATGATATGGAAGATTTCTTCAATACTTAGACTCAACTTAACTAACGTTCATGAAGTTTATCTCACGACACCACACATCAGTTTATCGAAGGTAACACGTTTTATCGAAAGTAATACAATATAAAAGTTTTCTTAACGTAGTTGGGAGCCGGCTCCGAGCCAACGAATGTCCAAGTCTTTTCTCGCCATCTTACTGTTCGAAAAACTTAATAAACCCAATGCTAAAAAAATCGGCATTGTATTTTGAACTGTTCTAAACCGCAACCACATCTTTCCACCCACTCGATTGCTTTAAAGTTGTCTTCGTCGAGGCACTCAACGGATGATGTGATATGAAAACCCAACCTACAAGAAATGAGGCCCGCTCAAATTCAATAGCAAACCCGCCATGGCATCTTGGAGGGAAAACATGTGCACAAGGTTTTCATATCGCTTAATATTTTCTTAATATTCTTCTTGAAGAGATTCTTGATGGTATAATACGCACCCGTTGCCATCATAGGGAACGAAAAAGTTACTGGGATTACTGGGTAAGATTAATGCTTTAATTAATATGGCGATTACTTAGTTTTCCTCTTCCGTAGAAAGATCTCACCAACTGGTAATTTCATAAGGCGAAATCGAATTTATACAATTTGTCTATGTTTTTATCAATACTTTGACTATATGTCATTTTGTAGTTCAGAAAAATATTTTGAAAGCTTCAGTTTTGGTTAATCGGGTAATTTTCTTTTACCAACATATATTTTAGTAAGATTAAAAGCCAGACCTTTTGCATTTCATGAAGACAGTGGCAGGGGACAATCAAGTGTTCAATTGTTATAATAATGTTTTAAAATCTACAGAAAGCTGTGTCGAATTTTATGCAGTAATTTTGGTATCCAAGACCGGGCAACACATTCTTGCAAATCCACTGATTGACTTGGTCTTGTATTAAAACTTACCATACGAGGGCATTTCTTGGTAAACTCAGATTCTTCGCATTGGTATGCCCATGAAATGATCTCGATGAAGAGTGAAAGCAAGATCTAATGACACTATAAATTCTGCACGAGAGGAATACATTTTAATAAGTTTCAGTACAGCAAAGCCTTTCTATTGTAACTACATCACATTTTTGAATTGGTCTTCGTGATTGGTTCCCATCCCATGCTCAAAGCAAGTCAACTCAAACCAATTGAACCATTCAATTAATTCAAAATATTTAAAATATGTGCACATTTAGATGAAATTATTCAGAAAGCTTGAAGTAGTGAACATAATGACAGCATCGTCTAGTTCACAATTGAGATTAGCTCTTTTCAATAACTTTGTAGCACATTCTACTTGTCCACATCTTCGTTTCCTTCAATCTGAATACCATCCTGAAGCATATGTGCAATCCCCTCAATGTCCACGGTCTCATCCTGCTCATGAATTTTCTTCAATGCGTTCCGAACAATGCAAAGGTCACCCCGTAGCTCGGATACAAAGGTAGCAATTTTCTGTGCATTGCTCAGAATATCTACGCTCTGAGTGTAAGGATTGTATCGGACCCCGAACGGACGTTCGATTGTCCCCGCAAAAGCCCTGCAATGGAATGAAGCGCAAATATTATAAAACTTCTATCTTCTCTCAGTAGCCTCTTGAAATTCCTCACCTCATTTTATCTTTTGCATCTTCAAAGGAGTCCGTGTAAAAGTAATGATTTTGGTACGACGTAATGATACATTCCTCCTTGGAAGTAACTTCCGGATCGAAAGCCAGAATTTTCTCCTTTGACTCTAACGCATGCTTCAGCTCTGCCACTGATGATAGGAGCCCAGCCCCATACACTCTAAGTTCGTCGCCCTCTTTGCACAGCCCAAATTCAATGGTGAAGAAATAGCACTGACATTAGAAATAGTAAATATTAATCAAGCTTCATCATTCATAACAAGAGGGATGCATCACACTGAATAGCTTACCGTTGCAATCTTCATTACTTCATCGTCGGATGCGCCCAATGACGCAAGTCCAATCTCTTGGGAGAACTGTGCGAATGAAGGGTTGGCCAGGAGCGGCATGTGGCCGAGAAGTTCATGACAGCAGTCCCTGCAATTGGAATCGGCTGGGTGAGCGGGTGAGACTTTGAAAAGAACAGAAGCCATGACACTCAAATCCACTTTCATTTTCCTCAGTCTTACGGTTCTGGGGTGTAAAAGGGATCTGATGAATGTCGAATGTACTGAGTACAATGAAAAACTCGGAACGCCAGTCCTGCAAGAAAATCCCTGGGAGACAAGTAGCCGGCCACCGGTCTCAGCGTGAATCCAGTCTTTCCTGTGTATCAACAAAATAGGCTCGTGATTCACATATTCATCCCTCGATCGAATCAACTTCTCGAGAAGTAAGTTGTGTTTATTAGTCGGGAGCCACCAACTCTTTAGAAATATGTTGATATCTTCCAGCTGTGGGACATTGTCCTCACGGTAGCCACAGAACTGAACCAGGAGAGGCCAATTATCCAGATACTCCTTGCAAGCATAACGCGGATAGAGACGATGTAACTCACGAAATACTGTACCCCTGCAGCCGGAAATGATAGCAAAAATGTATTTTCTAACAAAATGGAATCTTATTCCTTAGCAACATGCACCGCGTATGCAGAGAAAATCAGTACCAAGTTTGAATCTCCTCCCGTGTATACTCGATTTTCGGAATGGGGTTACCGCTGTAAAGTGATGGGAAAACGTTAGGAAACCTTGGAAATTAATCAGGGACGAAGCCACAGTAGTGGATATACTTACTACTTGTACTGCATTGCAAGGTCGGCAAAGTATTTTCGACGTTTTCGGTAAACGGGGTCCTTAAAGCCCTGTAGGACAAGTCACGAAATGCTTTGACAAGGGGCATTTTAAGACGTGTTCTCAACACAAGACCTGGAACGACGTGCGATGGAGACGCGATCTAGATCTTTACTCTTCTAAAGCTCATATGTTAGCTAGCTGAATGTAATCGACTACATAATCAATAGTTAATTGTATTTTCACTGTGGCAAACTACCAAACTGAAGATTGCAACAATCTTACATACTCCAATTTTTAACCACCACATTTGCTTCCCACGTGAAAATTTTAACTTTCACATTACTAAACTTGAGTTTACAGAACAATGAGATTTATCGAGATAATTATCCTAAATGACGTCTTCATTGCGCAGTTAACAGGTCCGCGCTGCTGGCTCATGGTTATTATCAGCCATAGTTAATTAGTCTCTTCTCATCAAAACTCGGCCCACTTTCTACTTTGAAAACGTTTTCCGAATGAGAACTTACGGGATGGTCCGCATCAAGTTCTGAGCCATACATGAGTACGCGCTGACTACGGTCTAGGTCAGAGATTTTCCTCGGAAACCAGGGCATATCACCGAAATCTATGTTAAGAAAAGATACCATGGGAAATGAAGCCAATCAAAAGTGAACGTGATGGTACAAGTTGTGCACTGGATTACCGAAGCTACTCGTGGCGGACAGGCAGCCGGGCGGCGGATGAGGGAAGTTTTGTCCCTGGTCGAAGGAACTCAAATTGATGGCAGCAACCTCCTGTGCCAGCGACCTCATAATTTCGTCCATTAGACGATTGTCACAGTCCACATCCACCATGATCTCGTACTCAGAGGGGCGCCGCTTCGACTTTCTCGACTCGATATGGATCACATTTACCCCGTTGTCCTCGAAAACTTTGAGAGCGCGAGCCAGTCCGCCCACTTGATTTTTCAGCGAGAATACAACACAGTTGTGACAAGCGTTCTTTGAGCCCTCACCCCCTCCTTGCTCCTCCCCACCCGTGGTTATCTACATGGATTCAATCAGAATAGTAACTTTTCTCTCATTACCCACAAACTATTCGCACTTCAAAAAATTTTCAGCGTCACTTTTTTTTATCATTCTACTTGGTTGATGTCAGAGGGAGAAAGGGATTGCTTTGGAATTGAAAATAGAACAAGCCGATCTGTTCTCTGAAGTGATTGGAAAAGTACTTTGTTGATTCGATTATTTTAACAATATGTCGAAGTAAAGTTGAAAAAGCATGGGATCAGATAAGGCTCACCACTCGCATGTCTCACGTTACCCACTCTTCCTCCGGACACACCTACTAGTAACTTTTAGCTTGAGCACAAAGTGGTGAATTTGGTAAGATTGAAAACTTGGCCCAACCTATGGCCATTGCCACCACTGGAATGAGCCTTTATTACAGATATTCAGTACAATCATAAAATTCAAACCTCACTTTAAGGGATTTTCTGAAAATGTAACTTTATTTTGTGATAATATAATCAATATCAATTCGAATTTTCTCTGGTTGCCGCCAGCATTATTTTCATGTGTTCGCTGTAAAACTTGGAACCGAGCAATTTTTGTTAGTTTGGGAGTAATATTTACAGCTTGAGTGCCACAGACGGTACCAATTTGGTAGTAAGAAATTTTGCACAGTTTTGGTATTTTCAGGATATCTTTCGTGCCAAGATATAAAAGCCAAGTCATTCCTAAACTCAATGTCGTTTCCCTTTATTGTATTGTCTCCTTTCAGCTACAACATTAC
>WJFA01000812.1:0-29045 GCA_009870155.1 Pseudobourletiella spinata
CGATAATCCTGGGATGATTCTGTAATGGTGAACATAACTCCGAGGTCAAACACCAGGGCCATCTCGTCCCCATGGCTGGGAGCTGTCAAATTATCAGGAAAAATACTGAATCGATTCAAAAGTCCGTGAGTAGCGATACCTGGATGGTTGCATTAATCTTTGTTACCTAAAGCTTCTATCGGAGTATCACTGAAGGAGTCCAATACGAGATTTTTTAACGCTGCGTAAGCTACATGAACCTCCGCGGGTAAGGTACGGTAAGTTGGAATGCTAGTAGTAACCTTAAAAAGGTTGAATTTTCCCGAATAACTGTAAAAGTAAGAGCGCAGTAAAGATTTCTTTGCAGGGTTTTGGTAATTTTGGAGGAAATTGTGGTGTTGGAGGAAGAACATCCGATCGGAAAATAGATTAGTGAGATTTTCCAGCTTCGTACGAAAATCCAAGGTTGAACCTTCATCCACGCCGAAGTAGAAGGAGGTTATTTTTTTAGATGTTTCATGGCTCAACCCATCCCATAGTAATAACCGATGTAGATTCATGTTCCACTCAGTCACGTTACGTAATCTTTCTGCCTTGTTTCCGTCCAAGAGAAACCCTACGAAGATGACATCCGTTAGGAGTACCACATATTTGTATAGTCAAGAAATGGTTCATCAACACGCATGCCCATCTTTCCAACTATCCACCACGAAAGACCAAAGGTGATCGAAGCAAGGGAAAGAGGAGTTTTACTCCCGAGTTACGGAAAATTCATTGTTTTTCAGCAAGAAACATTTAAAGCATTAGGAACTCTCTTTCTGCTAGATGCAAGCCCTGAAAATCTATTGGAAATCACGGGGTTGGGATATTGATATAATATTGATTCGCACAAATTCTGCATGACAGCATATGGCAGGCAACCCTTATACTGCTGCATCATGATTAATTCCTTTGGTTCGAGAATGAACTTTCAGATCTTTGTTTTCCTACAGATCAAGCGTAAATCTCATGGGGATGCTGCGTGTTTGCTAGATTTTAACAGACGTATGATGAAATCTAACATGAACATAATTCGGACCATGCGGCGAAACCGCTGGTTCTGAAATCCTATAAAACATCGCAATTACTTCCAAATGGGTAGGAATTTTAAATGCTTACGAGCGGCATAGATGAGACCCTCCGCGTCATTCACGCCTGTAAGTAAGGGCACACGAGGATAATTAAAAACTTGGTACGGCGACTCAATGAGAAATGCATCGGAATCCTCAATCGCTTCCACTGTCGGTCCGTAAATTTCATTTCTGTCAACTAACGGGAACTGAAAGTATGTAAGACACGACTGATAAAATTATGTCATAAATTGCTGAGTTCCAATGCAAGGGATTGTTACCCTATTTTCTCCGTGAAGTGAGACTATGTCAAAAGGATCCAATTTCCGCAAACATCGGACAAGTTCCAAGGATGAATTAGTCCGACAACGAAGAGTCTTTCCAAGTTTCTGAGCTTGACCAACGGGATCCGAAACTCCAGCCCAGGGCATTAGTGCATTCCCGCTAAACATCATTGCTCTTTGAAAAAGCCCTGGACAAGAAAGGATTTAATTTAAGCTTACAATTATGAGCATATTATGCCAATTTCAGCGCATTCAAATAAAACAAAGTTAATGTACCCCGTGAACTGGGGGATAGCAGGTGGAGGTGGACACTTGCTGCTCTGAAACAAAATTTGTTTAGCCAAACGTGTTGTATAAAGTAATATGTATGGATAATTCTAAAAAAATCGTGGAAAGTTTACCCAGCGCTAGCTCCCATCAGAGTCACTTGTTCCGGATTACCCCCAAAGTTCCTAATATTTTGCTGAACCCAATGCAGTGCTAACCGCTGATCCTTTAGTCCCATGTTTCCACGGGCTGCTTCGTCCCCTGTGCTGAGGAAGCCTACAAGGGGATATCTCGGATGATTTAACTGCTGATGCAATCGGCAATGTTACTATACTTTCTCTAAACAGTACGTGCTTTACCCAACGCTCCCAGACGATAGTTTATGGTGACCAGAACAATATTTTCGTCCATTAAATAGGTGGGTTTGTATGCTACTGGAGATCCACTCATGAAGGCTCCTCCATGTATGAAAACCACGACTGGAAGAAGGGAACGGTGTAATGCTGCACTGCCCAAATCCTACGAACAAGTCAGGTAAACTATATTTCATAAGTCATTCATCGAATTTGCACAAATTCCAGATGGCTCCAGTTCGGATATTGAACAAAATGCGACATGGATGTTTTTTATCAAAACTTCTTACCAATGGAGTAAAAACGTTTAAATGCAAACAATCTTCCACGCCCAAATTCTGGTGCAAAAAAACAAATTCCATCTGAGCACATTCTATGGCTTTGTCAGCGTCGTAGATTCCTGTCCAACTGTCAACTGGTTGCGGTGACTGCAAAGAAACGACATATTGGTTCAAAGACCCATTAATGTAACTGGACAAGAGTCCTTGTGTAGATCAAAAGAAGTCTAAAATTAACACATGGCGGGCTTAGTCATACATAATTCCGTCTGCAGGGCAAAAATACTGACTTGGGAACATATAGTGAAGATCAGCAGCTCAAGTTACCCCACTCACGGGCATCAGCACCGGCACAACTGTGGTCAATTAACTGCTATTGATAGCGTGATGCTACGATGTGACTGTTATAAATGAAGTTATTCTCGACATCTTGCTGCCAGAAGCGAGGGGAAATTCGCACTCATGTAGGAAAGCCTCATTCATTTCATTCATTCATTCAATTTAAGCCCAAATTTAGAACTAAAATAGTACCTGGAACCTTAACGGACCCACTGGTGGTTTTGCATACGGTATCCCCCAAAATTCCAAGAAAGGCCTCCCACTCCGGGACACTCCCCTTAGGCCGCGCAGTTCACCATTTTCAGTTCTAACTACTGCACTATATTGCCGGCGATTATTATAAACACTGGCTGTCATCGCCAGTAAAAATATGAGTACAGAATACTTCTTGGCTTTCTGCATAATTTTAGCTTTTTTGGTTGAATTATTGATTGATGAATTGATTTTTTAATTGAAGCTTTTCCCAGTTTAGATGTAAAGTAATTTTTTGCCCTCGTACTATCACACAAAAATTAGAAATCAGCACACAAAAAATGTGAAACCTCGTCGAGTTAATGTGGATTTATTTCACGTTGTTCGGTTACGCCTGGTGTGATCTACGGCCAGACTGGCAGTGGAGGATCATCGCATCGCTGAAGAAAGCTTTCACTCAGTGGACTCTGGACATACTTAGATTGTAACTGGACCAAAGGAAAGGAGTTTTAGTAGCTATTTTCAAAACTATGAGTAATGTGTGCATAACCATTTGCTGCGGTATAACATATGAGATGTCATAAGATAAGTCCTGTGAGAAATACATGAGCCAAGCCGTAGCTATGCTCATGTGTGCAAGTAATAAGCTTATATAGATAAAATGGTCATCACATGCCCGGTTTCCATAGATTAAGATGTACGGTTTCATCATGACTCACTAAAGAGGCTCATAATAACATGAGTGAACCCTTACAAACATGCACAAAACACAAGGTTATTCTCACCGCTCCAGGAGTTTTTCGCAGTGTGTGACCTACACCGCATGTTATGGCATTACACCAAAGTTATGATGCATAAAAGCAAGAGGACTCAATGCACTTTATTCTCACAAGATTCACATGAGTGAGAAACAATACGTAATAAACAACAAAACTTTGCACTATTGGGAAAATCCTGAGTCTTGACTATCAATAATACATTGACGACAACACTTTATATTGCTGTCCGTTTTCGGTAGGGACAGGTGCTTCGCGACCAATTGTACAACAGGAGTCTAACCTACAATTCCTTCAAGACAGTTCCAAGCTTCTCCAAATAAATCTTGGCATGCTTCGGTTGGAAAACTAGGCTGGGCCGAAGGCGAATAGCCGATTCTCCGCAGCCGCCAGAGTTCACGCCTAACAAAAATACATTCCTGAACTCATTTCAGTCCAAAATGAATACTTGCAATGGCACTGAATTTTTACAAACCGAGTAACTTTAACTTCGTTATAATTTTATCCCTTAGAGCAGCATCTTTCACAGTGACAGCACAAAAGGTTCCTCTTCCTCTGGCGGAGTGGAGGAGGTGCGGATATTTTTTCTACTCGTCATAAAAGTTATTCTCAAGACACAGCATTTCAATTTACTTTTAGATTGTGAGATAATGACCTCATAATCCATGAGCCCTTTCAGGAGAATGGTACCTGTGACTTGTACATTACGAAGTATGTTGTCCCTTCGTATCACTTCCACAATCTTCTTCAATATCTGAACTTTGTTCGGCTCACCCATCCAAGTATTGAAAATACGGTAGCTCTGATCAACTCTGGAACAAACTCCAGTTATTATGAGTCACAACTTACGACAAAACCGAAGAAATATAGGTAGGATTGTAGTCTCACCTGAACTCAGGCGTATGGTAAAATCCTCCCGTCTGCATCTTCTTGCTGAATGTGACTAAATCGGGCGGATGGGGAAGATTAAAGTATTCATGACACCAAAATTTCCCACATGGTCCACAACCAGTTTGTACTTCATCCACTAATAGAGCCGCCTCATTCTGAAGTTTTGACAAGACCCGAGAGATAAAATACATTGCATGAGCGGTGCAATTCAAAACATGCATCATTCACTAACCTCCCTTGCTAATTTTTGAAGCTGTTGGAAAAATTCGGGAGATGCATGGTTGTCACCCCCTTCAGACTGAATAGGCTCAATAATTATCCCTGCCACTGGCATGCCTTTCCTTGCCCATTCTTCCATTAATTCAGATACCATAGCTAGACATTTACGATCTTCTTCCTGATTTTCACGGGCATTATCTTCCAATGGGTATTTATATTTTGGGAATCGAGCAACGGGCCACTTGAATGCAGGTAGATCTATTTTGTGGATAGGCTTCGAGCGTGTAGTCGACAGTGCTCCAAAAGTCCTACCATGAAAAGCACCTGTAAAATTCCAATGAACATAAAGTCAGCATTAAATTACTTGCAGTAAACCAGAAGAGTAAATAAATTACCCGAAAATGATAGAATTGCAAGCTGAGGTGATCCAGGAGGTTGATTGGTTAAACAACTTTCAAGTTCCGCTGCTGAAAAGTCTCTTCCATCACGGATGCGCTTTTGATAGCGGATGAATATAGCTTTGAAGGCATTTTCATTGGAGCAAGATCCGCAGGCCATTGTTGTAACTTGATTTAAACCTCCAGGGGCGACCTGCAAAACCCATAAAAAATATTTTCTGTGCGACGAAAAACAAAATTTAAAAAACAATATCCATAAGATTCCGCATGCTTTACGGCAAGTAATGTACTCTTGAGGTCCTCCACCCAGTCATGACTTGGGTAAACGCCGAGGGCGGCTCGATTTACAAGAGTTTTCTATGCAGATAGAAAGGTATGGAGAATTGGTTTAATTTGGAGTGTTGTTATCCATTTGAACACATTACTCACTCACCACATAATTTTCGTCCTTAAAGAGATCAAGTAGGTCTGGATGATTGTATCCAAGAGGGATTGACGAAATCTGGGTAAAGCAGTCCAGGAGAACATTGCCATCCGCGTCGACGATATAGTTTCCCAAACTTTTGTCGTAATCCGCAAAAAAATGCACTGACCCACATTGCTGAAATGTCAATAGCGTTATGCCATAATTGAAACCTTCAATAGCGGAAGCCTAATCCAACGGATGGAGGATGGCTGCCTTCTACAATGTTGGAGGTAGTGGCGCAATCCCTGAATTGTACTGGGAATGCCAAAGAAAATACCAAGTTTGAAAACTTCAATTATCTATCAGAATATCACCTGTATTTTATTCAGCTCGTTCAGAAGAGCCAAGGAACGGGGTCCTGGAATTGAGGTTTTCACTAATGGTGCTGAAGGTTCACCACTGATTAAGCTATGAGAACGCCTAGTATCTGGCGAAAAACCGTAAGACGGGCATGAACAATTTGTTGGAGCTCTAAGCACTAGCCTGGTTGAGCACCGGAGGTTTAGATTTAGGTAAAATAGCTAGTTACTGGAGTAAAGGCCTGAAGTTCTCCGACCGCATCTACGAGAAATCAGAAACGCCAACATGCCGGCATGGAGGTAAGTGTTGGAAGTAGTTGAGTGGCAATGGTAAGTTAGCAATTACAGCGGTTACTAGTAACTACACTACCTATTTCCATTTATTCTTTCTCACATCCTTACAGTGGGGATTACAACCAAGAATTATATTAGGTCCGGAATAAAAAACTGTCACAAATTATGGGGACCTGGTCACCTAAATGTCAACAGTACGTGATGGTCCAGCTAGAGAAATCTTAGTTTTGTAGAAAAATACGCTTCTGGTTCTTTCTTTCGTGAAACCCACCACCATCGCCAGAGGCACACATTGTTTGATCGCCGCGGACGATTTTCGACGTCGACCGACGCAGGCTCGGCGAACATACTCATGCGAGCTCTGCGTCGCAAAAATATTTTCGCCATTTTGGGTTTAATTCACATAATTCATGCTGTGCTTACAAACTTAATTCGTAAGCACTACCCCTCCAAAAAATTGATAAAATATTTGTTTCCAGTAAAAAACTGTAATTAACCAAGTTTCTATGGTGGTTGTCTGGATTAACTTGAATTATGAACACATTCATCAGGGTATATGCTACATATGAACGGGTAATAAAATGATGATGAAATCCAAGCCACACCCAAAAATAGTGATTAGTTTTATCTGCCTGATTCTACTACGACTTCAACCAAAAAGCATATTACTGTTTCTAAGTTTGAGGATAGTGAAAATCCCACCAAGTCTTCTGAAACAGTTGAAAATCCCGAACAAGAATTCAAACGTAAATGCTGTGACCTATGGAAAGATAAAACTACTTATTGACCGATTGTTTTTGCAGCTGATTTCATTTAGGATTCGATAAAATCTGCTGACTTCAACTTTAGATGCATCATCATATTTCAGGATCTGCAGCTCCCTTTGACGTTATCAATAATGGTATTAACGTCCTTTGCAAACCGGTGCAAGTTGCCTGTTCCTCTCGCATTAATTATGCCAAGACATATAACACTTGTCGACTAATCCACTAATTCTCAGTGTCCGTGGAATGAAATGCACAAGCATTAAAAAACTTGAACTTTATAACACTAAATATTTAATCTGCAAAATATCAAATGATATCAGATATACTTAACAAATCCTTTAACTGCGGAATGAATTCAATTATCACCGGTTGTAGTGTAGCTGCTCACAAAAAAAATCTTGAGCACATGTAAGATCAAAATGGAAACTTAGGGAAACCATTATTTTCCATAACAATTACATGTAGTGTTCGTTGAATTGTAGAGACGTAATAACTATACGCATGATCACGATAATGTATTCATTCACTACAGAAGAGTTAATCTATGCGACTAAAGGCTAATCTCGGGACATCCAAGACAGTAGCTCAATGGGCAAGAAATTACTTTCACAAATATTTTCTATGATATGCAGAAAACTCCTAACAGTAATTCTAAAAACTATTACTGGAAGACATGTTGCGGAGTTCATTTGTTGCAGCATTTATATTGCATGGTGCGTCTAAATCTTTGTGTAGTCTATCAGGTAACATCACATCGGTTTTGCTTATCGGTGCATTACATTCACAATTGCACAAGCTTACCTAAGTGTGTTGTAATTAAATTCAAAATAAACCTCATTCTGTCACTCATTTCAGAGCTATAAAACAGCCTCAGCGGAATACACAACTGAGCTACAATTAGCAGCTCACGCCGCAACAAAAACTCAAACTCAAAAAAAAAACATTCGTTGAACAATACAGTGCGAATACATTGATGGTCCATAGCATCTGTAGTGGACAGAGATGAAGATCATAGAAATACTAACAGTAATTGGAAGACATGGTTATTCGTGAAATTGGCAGTCGTATTTTCCCTAGCGTATTGGTAAACTCAAAGCGAACACAGCACATATAAATTCTATGGTTCCTGTTTACAGCACAACGAGATTATTGGAAAAATCATTGCCACCCCCACACTTGGCAACGAATTGCACAACTGCCCTTTTGAACTTAAAGTTCCTTCAGCACCGTTCCGAGCTTATCCAGAAAAATGTTGGCGTGTTTCGGTTCAAAAATAAGACTTGGGCGAAGACGAATAGCTGATTCTCCACACCCTCCGGAATTTACGCCTAAGAGGAAAAACACAGAATTCACGTTAACTTGAGATTCAGCTAAAAAAAATACGCCAATCCAGTCAAAGTATATATACAATAATAAGACATACCAAGTTCCCTCATCCTTGCAAGGATTTTATCTCTCAGTACACCATCTTTTGCGTTTACTGCGCAGAATGTTCCTCGCCCTCTGGCAGAGTTCAGTAGGTGCGGATACCGCTTCTGCAAATCCATACATCCTAATAATTATAATATCCCACAATAGAGCCAACACATGATCTGACATGAATGCCATCGAAAATCATTAGAACAAACCTCGTAGTCCTTCAATCCATTGAGAATGACATCTCCAGTGACTTGAACGTTCTTCAAAATATCATCCCTCTGAATCACCTCCAGGACCCTCTGCAGGACCTGAACTTTGCTTGGTTCGCCCATCCACGTATTGAAAACGCGATATCCCTGGTCCACCCTAGCGTTCAAAGTTTGGTTAAATCCAATTTTCTCAGTTACTTGTTTTCAAGTACATTTTGAAATACTTTACTTGTATTCATCTGTGTTGTAAAAGCCTCCGGTCTGCATCTTCTTACTGAAAGTTACGAGGTCAGGGGGGCTGGGAAGGTCGAAAAATTCATGGCACCAAATCTTTCCACATGGTCCACCACCAGTTTGAACCTCATCGATGAGCAAAGCAACGTCGTTCTGCAAACAAATGAAATAGGGTATCATATCAGACGATTCTTTCGCTATTTTATATTAATCATGGTATCCCCTTACCTCTTTTGCAATCTTTTGTAGCTGCTGGAAGAATTCAGGAGATGCGTGGTGGTCGCCTCCTTCAGCCTGAATTGGTTCAATAATTATTCCCGCCACGGGCATACCCTTCTTTCCCCACGCCTCAATTAGCTCAGAGACATTGGCCAAGCACCTCTTATCTTCCTCTTTGTTCTCTCGAACATTTTCTTCCAAGGGGTACTTGTACTGTGGGAATCGGGCTATGGGCCAGTCAAACGACGGCACGTCCATCTTGTGAATGGGCTTCGAATGCGTGCAAGAAAGTGCACCGAAAGTTCGCCCGTGAAATCCGCCTGAGAATCAAAAGATGTATTGTCAGGCCATGCTAGCAAAATACACATTTTTTGATTAATTATTTTTTCACAAGCTTACCATGGAATGATAAAATTGCAAGCTGCGGTGATCCGGGGGGCTGGTTCACCATACAGCTTTCCATTTCTTCAGGACTGAAACCCTTTCCCCCGCGTTTCTTTTTCTGATAACGGAAAAATATTGCTTTAAATGCATTTTCGTTTGAGCAGGAACCACAAGCCATGGTCGTCGCCTCAGTGAGTCCCTTTGGTGCTACCTGCGGAAGGAAAGATTAAAATTTTCAAAATCCATTCAACAATGAGTCTAGAATGTTTTTGTTACACAAACTTACTGCCAGGATAGACTTTTGAAGCTCCTCTACCCACTGCTTGCTGGGGTATACACCCAAAGCCGGGCGGTTGATGAGAGATCTCTGAATTTAAAAAAAATGTCCAAAATCATAAGTAATCTATTTTGCCTCAAATTTATTGTTGTCAACTGCTATTTCCCCATCATGTAAATGGAAATACACTTACGACGTAATGCGGCTCCTTGAAGAGATTCAGCAAGTCGGGATGGTTGTAGCCCAGAGGAATGGAAGAAATTTGAGTGTAACAATCCAGCAATGCGTTGCCATCTGCATCGACAATGTAGTTTCCAATGCTTTTATCGTAATCCACAAAAAATTGCACGGGACTGCATTGCTGCAAATTTAAGATTAATGCTAAGTTATTAATTTCTTAATGGATTACTTAATATTTCAAAGTCATCACAAAGTCACGAAATACTATAGACGAGACTGACGGACTAACCTGAATTTCGTTGAGCTGCTTATGCAGAGCCTGAGACAGCGGTCCAGGAATAATTGTTTTCACTGACGGTCCCTCCGGTTCACCACTCACAAAGCTAGAGATGTTCCGAACAGCTGTAAATGTCGTAATATTGTATTATTCAAAATTTGATATGGAAAAATATGTGTAGATCAACTGTGAATTCAAACACTTACGCTGCAACGGAAACCCCCTCCTAAATAAAAAACGAGAAGCTGACAATCTGGACATCCTTCCTTGCCGTAAGTGTTCTTCAACAGGGGACTCAAGTATCACTGTTTCCTGCGGACACAAACGAAATGAGCAGTTACTACGATGAGTCCAGCTAGTTAAGTAGTCTTTAGTAACTCTTGCTTTGAAATCCGCACCAGGAGAGGCGAAAATTAGTTTATAACTGTTTGAAACTCTCAATAGCTCAGCTGACTACCCCACTAAGCAATAACCTTGTTTGTCCGTGGTTGCTGATACGCACTTATCAACAAGTCAATAGGTACTATATTGGAAGTCACGGCCGCGGCAATTTAAGAACACTAAGCTTTTCAAGTGACTCTAATTATCCACCCCAGGACCCTACAGCTAACGCGTTGCTGACGAGCAAAGACTCTCTCACTCCTCTACAACCACTGGATCAATCCATGAAAGATGTACGAAAGGAATTCCTTTCCAGTCATAACACCCTTCTCGCTGGATTTAGAGCCTGTATGTGTACTTCTGAGCCGATATAGGCCAGCTATGCGCAAAAGAAGACTCGTCCTACGGCCCTGCATTTACCTGTCTATTGTAAAATTTCAATTTCTGGCATAACTAGGAGAGTGAAATTCAAAACTGCGGTGATCTGATCTGAGTCTTCAATGAATGCTGAATCCTGAGTTTACTTATAAATAAAGCCAATTCCGTTTACTCTTTGCGAGAACATGACCTCTCTCACTACACTGCAATGCTTTGTTCCACAAGAATGCAGATACTCGACCGGATATGAGCATAAGCTGTCAACTACAGTTAGGGGAAACAAGGATTATGAATTGCCAACTATCTCAGTGCGTTCGCGTTGAATCGCGAACTAAACTTCAACTCACGCAAATAATTAGAAGCAAAAGAAGTCTAACAGACGTACCACGTTGCCTTCCTCTGAGTTTACGAATACTTGGGTCTGTTCCTTGTTGGGGTGGGTACTGTCCAGCAGCAATCTATCCCAAATTGGCTTGCACTTCAACGTATAGTTGGCCACAAGTGTTTCCAGGTTGAAGTACAACACAGTCTCTGAATCAGTTCGTCGATAAGAGGTTGTACTACCGCATGGCTCAGTCTTCATAAACTTTGGGCTAGTACCCTGCCTCTGCTTCGGAATCTGCTCAGTTAATACCCTCTTTTCATTTTCCGTGACTTTATTCCTGGATAGGTAAGGAGAACCGTGAGTGGGATTTTCGCTTTTCTCCTCTCCATCGTCCGGAGTTCCATCAGAAACTTGACTGGAGTATACCAGGGGTGGGAGCAGTAGAGGAGGAACTTTTCTTACTCTCTCAATTTTTGGGCTGAATTTCATGCACACACCACAGGAGTCCTGCAGGCTTAACTTGGAAACTTTGGCTTTAAAGTAGCTCAAAGGGGCAATATTTGATGGTGGTTCAGAATAATTTTCTGTATTCACAACTGATGAACTTCCATCTTGATATCTTGCTGGCGACAGCGTACATGATGATTGGAGCCCCTTGATTCCCATTGTTTTCTTTGATGATTCGCTACATAAACTTGGACAACAGGATTCTATTCTTGAGATATCTTTGTCGTCTGGGCATCCTTGCAGATCTTCGTCATCACTCGAAACATCCTCCTCTAATAGCTAAGATGTAATACCAAAATAAATTATTTGAAAAAATTGTCCTAGATTTATGCCACGAAAAATACCACAGAGCTGGGGTTCTTACGAAGCTGGAATTTTTGTTCGGCTTAAAAAGTGAAAAATCTTCGGGGGGCTCCTCAACTTCTCGAGAAAGAGGAGTTTCCACACTGAATTGTTTAACCTAATAAACAACATGAAAACGTACATAAATTGAAAATGCATTAGTAGAACACTTGTCATCACTTCCTGTAAACTTGATACATACTATATAGGTTTATTCAACAAGGCTAAATGCAATGCCAAAAGTGACATCTCGTATATGCTATGCTGTTTTGGCGGGCAAAAACGAGGGGCAACTTGAGATACACACGGCCCACGAATCGGCAGCAGAATTAAGACGATAACAGTATTTTCTGTTCGCTCTTAACAAATCGGATGTTCGCATTCTAACAGTGAATAGTAATACAACATATAATTAGTAAAAGTTAAACAAAAAACATCCAGGTTTTACAAAATTAATGTAAACCATTAGAGACAACAACATTGAGTCTTGAACCGAAGTAATTATACCAGGCAACACGTTCCCTGTGACTGTCACTTCACTCAACAATTAAATCAGTTTCGCCGTACTGGAGGTTTTGCTCCGTTAGATTATAAGATTTTTTATTACATATAGTGTTTATCCAAGTTGACTTCTGTAAATATTATACTTTGAAGTTTTTATTCAAGGAAACTGAACTGAATGATAACTCGGTCTACCTACGTTTGAGTATAGTACATCTAGATATTAGCTTACAGATAAAAGTCACCAACACAATGCATGTGATGCCGAGAAACTGAACGCTGAACGCAAAAGCCAGGACTATAATCTTGCAAAAACCGAATAGATTTGCATGACAGCAGTACCGTTCGAACTTCTTATTGCATAGAAAAAACTCAGTGCTCAATGCAACAACTCCACACATCTATTGGTCTCAGTTATTTCTTGCTAAAAAATATGGCAAAATAGTTGGCAGCCCTTCGCCTTTTTAGGTCATGGGGGCCTGGGCTTACTGCATTAGACTTCATTCTGTATGCTTAAACCTACACAGATTTATCGCTGCGGTAACTTCTTTACAATGTCAACCTACGCACTACCGGATAACTAGACCAGATGTAGACGTTCCAGTCGCTGGCCTTTAAAATTTTTACGGCTCCTCAGACTCCACCCAGCTGAAATAGCACCATGTCCACGCATACCAAAATTTATATAAAAAGAGGGTTCGGAGCTAATTGCAACATTATTTTGGTCACTGCATACTGAAATTGTGGGTGGCGGATATCTGAATATCTTACCGCAACACCATTGACGAGACCGTAATCATTAGGATCCTCAAAGCGTAATGCCCTTGGTAAGTTGGGATTGATTGGCTTCCATGTTACTTCTCGACTCGGCGTCTTACTGAGACTTCTTTCCTTCAATCGCTTTGGAGCAAAAATCGGAGGAGGTAATGGAGGCATCTGCCGCTTTGTAGGAGTGGCTGGAACAAACAAAAATAATTTCAATTGTCATTCACAGAGTAGTAAAATAACAAGAAACTTTTAGGTCACTCTCACTTACACGGATGACGACTGCACCAACTCAAGTTGAGAATCTCGGTACAACTTTCTTCCATAGTCATTCTGATACTACTGTACAAGATCGATTATAGCCAAGGAACAGAACCAATTCTTAAATTGTAAGAATAGCAATTAACTACACGCGTGAGTAAAAATGGACGGTCACGGTATCAATCGCAGGTCTTTCAACTGGGACTGGGATGACTACAACAACAAAAAACAGACTAATATGTTTCAGACTTTGACTTGACTAGTACTGTATTATTAATAATATAATTAAGAGGCACTGTAACGGTAAGGTAATAAGAGCTAATGAATAAATCCACTCTGCACTCCCATCCTGGACAACTGACACGAAAAGACAGGACAAAAATAGGCTACAATTATGACGACGGACAGAAAGTTGCAGAAAAGGGACCGCCACCCACTGACGAAGACAGGGAATATAAATGTGCTGTGAGCTACGGAAGCCGCTCAACTGCCGTAGAGCTGAAAGCATGTTTCCATGAGACATCACTACAAAAAATTTAAAAATGTGAAACCGTCAACGGCAACTTGCCCATTGGCAAGACAAGTGAGCGTGGGAAATTATCAACCAATGAGGAAAGAGGAGAATGCTATTATGTATATAGCTTGTTTGCAGCCAGCATTGTACGATATCAAGGAGTTGGTCTCTGCTGCGAGCGCGTAAATCAGATACGTGATACTATACTGATTTCATAACAGCTACACCGCAGTGCATGTTTTAAATCGTGTAATACTGTGTCATCATCAGTTCGGGAGCGTATGGCATTACCCTTTGGAGTGGGATCCTGCACATGTGTTTTTGCTGACGTCAGAAGGTATACTGTAGTTTATGAAAAATTTTAACTTCGATTGATCTAGGGGGAATTTGGAGCTTAAAAATACTATACTCCGTGATAAAATTTTGTTTTTGATGGAAAATTGACCGAGCGACTGTTTCGCATTTTGTCGAATGTGTCAGCTCGTCGCCATTCATTTTCATTTCTGTGCTGCGGGGTCTAAGTACAGCGGTAGCAGCGGAATTCAAGGTTCGAATCAACATTGTTTGACGATGAAGCCAATTTAAATTGTCAATTTTCGTTGGGTTTGAAGGTGTTTGCAAATAATAGACTAACGAAAATGTGCTCATAGCTCGACATCGACATTATATGTGCTTGTGCGCACGGTAGCTCTTTGTTTCTTTTAGTTTTTGACAAGCTTAATTACATGAATGATAAAATGATGCCATATAATGTTGAATTTATTTTCTGAGATTTAATTTACTGCTTGCTCAGATGTAATCGCCATGAATGCACGAGTTTCCGGTATGGCTAATTTGGGAGTGTTGCTGAGTTCGGTCCCCTTGTGTCCAGTATAACCTATGACATTCTTCAGAGTCTGAATGCAAGAAGTTTATATTGTGCGTCGCGCTATAGATGATATATGTTATGTGATGCTGTGTACGATTTGATTCCAGAGTCCGGTAATCATGAATAGATTGTAAAGATTGATGGGTCACAATAACGACCGGCTTCGCATTTACAACTGCAATTTAAGTTCAAAAATACAATGGCTGGATGCAGTGCATAAGCATATACCTGACATCTAAAACCCGTGGAGGGATTTTATTTGTCCATGATATAATTCTGACAGAGCACATCATAAATGGCACTGGAATTGCCTCGTAAGTTAAATAAGGACCTTGTGCGCCTGGTCTATTGTTGTCAGATAAAGATAACCCCTCAAAATGGCCTTGAAATAAACCAAAGCATTAACAGATGTTCAAATTAAATGAGTTTGGAAACACTTTGAGTTCAAACGAACAGGGCGTAATTCGGCGTAAATGCATGAGCATTTTCTGCAGTTTTATTTCGAGTGTGTCTCAATTTTTCCAAATAACATCTCGGCCGAAGTCATTCGCAAGAGCCCGCGCTGAGGCTGCACCATTTTTAAATAGGGGATAAATATGTATTATGATAATGATACTCTCTCTCTCTCTGTATCCAATCTAACATATTGACGCGTTATTGTACTTTGGTACTACAGTTTCTACTTACGTACATAGCTAAAATGCTGAGTTGCTCTCATAAATAATTTAAAGTGATTGTGTTAGTACATGTTATACAGCCTTAACTTATTGTTACAATGCACATAGAACATCACCCAGTTCTTTTATCCCACCCACAATCAGTATCTTTATATACACGGTAATAATCAGTAGTGTATGTATATAGAACAGATATAAAATAATCTGTACCGAGTTGATCAGCTATTTATCATGTATACATATCGCACGAATTTCAGCTAACACTTAGCAATGATGATGCTAAACCTAACTGAAGATCAGTGAAATTCGTATCTTAATCTCAGTCAGGCTCATTCGGACTTTGCGGCTTCCTCAGTATTGTAATGTTGATCATTCCTCTAGTTTTCCTCATCATGTCAATCACATCTGCGGTGTCCACATCCCGTATTGTCTCGTTATTCACCTGGAAGGACAAAAAAACCCACTATAAATCTCACTCGAACAGAACAATTGTCCACACCAACACGACCCACAAAAAAAAACCACAGCCTTATGCTCACCATTATTATCTCATCCCCAACACGAAGCCGCCCATCCTTGGCTGCCACGCTGTCCGGATAAATGGCACTAATGAACGTGTGGCCATCACAACCTTGGAGGCTAAATCCTAGGCGACTACACCACCGTCGATTTAACTGCACGGTAAAAATCTGTGGACCACCAGAATAGCCAACATTATTTTCTGTGGCAGCCCCCCTCTGACAAGGCTCATCCTAATGATGACATCAAAACTGGCAGGCTGAAAACCACTTGAGCAACACTGCACCACTTACTTGTTCTCCATTGCAGTCAGTCGTGGAACTGGTCACCTCCATCATATCACAATCACGAAACTCTCGTCCGTCGGGACTCCGTCGCTGAGGCAGGGATTTTGACGTGGTATCTAATGGCTCGGTTCTATCATCGTCATCGTAGTCCTCCTCCCCTTCTTCCTCCTCGTCATCGCTCGACCGCTTCCAGAGGGCCCTTTGATCACGGAAATTTGATGAGGATCCTGGAGTCTCTCTGAGCGACAGAGTGGAAGTAGCTGATGAGTCCAAATCCTCAGGCTCCTCATCGTCATTTGTAATGTTCCCCTCGCCATCATCGTTGTCCTGAGAGAAGACGACGCCTTTCCATTTTAGGAGCCCACCACCACTACCACCAGCAGATTTGGCTTTTGATGTTGATGGCTTCACAGCACTCGAGTTCACACCACCTCCACCGCCAGTCCCACTCAACTGATTGGCTTGACTCGTCATCTGGAAATACAGAATTTACTTTCTCATTGGACTCCCCTCAACTCCCTCCTCTGTTCGGCCCCCGTGTAGTAGAGAGCTCACAACAACAGAACTGTGGGCAGAACGAGCGCTAAAAGTTTTAATTAGAACTTCCAACAATTTCCATAATACAGCCACAACTGCTGCAGGCCTGGCCAGGAACTTCTGACGATGCTAACTCTGTACCTTAGCGTTATTACGCCAAGCGGTCCTCATACACAAACACAAAAACCTTGACAAGAGTTCTGTTTACATTCCCATTCGGCAAATCTTACCCCGTCCTCAGACATAATTTCCCACTATAAACACGGTCTTTTACATCTTGTGTCCTACAAATCTCATGGCAGAATTCAACAGCTATTGCAAAACATATCCTCTCTCCGAAGGCCAACTCTGCTCTCGCTGGTGGCGGAGCCGCAGCCACTAATTTACACTTAAATAGCATCGAAACCAATGCTCATTTATGAATGAGCTTGCGTCTGATCGACTTTTTATTATTCATCAGCTCCCACTGCAAATCCCGTCACAGCAAACAGAAATCATTTGATGAGCATCCACATGCTCAGGCCTGACCGCATTATTATTCGCCAGGGAGTCATACAGTGTCATTTCTAACGTGCTAAATTCGAAAGGAAACATTTTTAGAACGCATTACGTACATGCATAAAAGTTTCTCTTCGATTGCAATCCTGTCTCACTCAAAGGTAGTCAGGCGTGGTGATTGACTACAGTAATTATTAGTATGGCCATTACACCCTCACTAAATTACAATGCTGTTGTGGAAGTGAAGCTGAAAAAGAGCAGTGTTGTAAACCCACCTGTTGGCTCTCAAGGAGGGATGACTTGGATGACGTGAAGGGTTTGGACGAGGGAACATCAATGTCAGACATGGTAGAAGGAGATTCTCTGCCAGCAGATTTATCACCATCGTCCTTGCTACTTGCATTCAGTCGCTTCCCCCGCTTCCCCGTCTTCGTCGTGGACGGCAGGATGGCGGACTGGTAGGCAGGCTGACCGTGACGAAAGTTACTGCCATTGCTGTGAGTTGGACTGAGGCCAAAGCCCGGCTCTGACACGATGCTGTCCGTCTGGAAGAATTCATGGGAAAGTTGGTTCAAGCATTTTCATCTCCTTCTCAAAAGCCAGGCTCACTCAATAAATTTAGCTAGTCCTTTCCCTTTGATACCCACAGAGGGGCGGGCTCTTACATGATTTAAATCACTGGAGAAGGAGTCGTCCTCCAAGCTACTAATCCTGTCCAAATGGAGAGTGTACTGACGGAAGGATGCTTTGCGCCGACTGGAAGGGCCGAGGTCCAAACTACTCTCCGATGACACGGAATCCTTTTGCCGACTCTCCGGATGACCATCCACAACTTCCCTGGCCGGGTTACCACCACGACGGTCAGTCTTATTGCGTGATTGGGTTATGGTTCCCGCAGGAGTTGACTCCCCGCTCCCGCTACTTCGTGGTTCCACTGGATAATTGTGACTAACCCCGACCAAGTTGCTCTTCACGCTCTCTGGACTCCCGCTTTTCCCCGACTTTGGCGTTCCGGCTCTCCCCGCAAAACCTAATAACCACAAAGAGACAATCACACATGAGCCCAATCTGATTAGCTCCATCCTGAGAGAAGCAATCTTTCAAGGAACGTGGTCAGCAGGATTACTCTTTCTGAATCAGAGTAAATCTCTTCTATGTCCACAATCGATTCAATGTATACACATGTACCCATGTCCATAAAAAATCTATAAAAATACAACATCTTTCCCATTAGCCGACTCCAGCCAATTCCTACATCATTTAATCTGTTCTCTCCCATTCACCCCTTCCCTTTTATATCGTCCCGATCCAGTACTGGAAAAACTTGAGGTAGATATTCTACACTGAGGTGCATGGAGAGCGATTGTGAATATTCACTCGTAGTATTACAGATTAGAGAGCCATTACAGAAGGATGAGGAACTCACGGTCGAGGGCTGCGGAGAGAACTTCAGGTGACGGAGTGACTCCACCGCCGAATCCATGCCGTCTTCTGGGAAGTGTTGCTGGTCCATTAGCATCCTTTGGTTGAACCTTGCTTATACTCGTCAGACCAGTCCGACCCACTGCGGAGCCCGGTAATGAGCACTTGGGCTCCGAGCCACTCATTTTCTTCCGCAGAGCCAAGTCGTTCAGCATGTCGATGGCCTCTTGCCTACGTTTGTAAGAAAAGGATATATTAAACGTTCCTCCGAGCATGTTACAAACACAAGCCGAAACTGTCTACCTCTCCTACTAATGTAGTCTAAGACTGTTGTAGGATAGACGCCATAGCTCACCCGCCAACTTCCAGCATGACCACACTGAAATTTCACTAATGAATTTCCCATTTCACATCACCATTTCGCTCACTGTGTAAATGCGAAGACTAGAACAAATCTTCCAGTCCCCAGTACTCTCCTACATCTCCTTCCTCATTCAATAGGGTGTGGACATGTGCTCTAGTGTAGCCCAGGCAAAACAACACGATGCTTTCATATCCTGACACTGTACATGATATAACAATATTCAAAACGGACCCTTTCAAAAGGGTGTGGTAACGTCTTTTACTTTACAATTCCGTGTCATTCTGTCACGAATCGTTACTGTTGGATATCGTATTGAGACTATTACGTAAACGGCAGGATCATCGCTCCTTATGATGAAAAATGGGGTGCCGGAATTTGCGGGAAATGGCTGAGAATGTTTTCAGAATAAATGGGTCTTCAAAATGGTACAAAAGAGCTGCTCACGGCATTACTAAGACAGACTCGTTGACTCCCACTCATCTACAACTCTATAATATCTGAGAACTGAGTTGGTCACTGTACCAGTGTTAGTTCGTTGCAAGGTTTCTGATAGATCGGGAAAATTTTGATTTTCCACCCCATGTGACCCAAAACTTAAAATACGCTAATATCTATCCGCAAACCACTCACTTTTTTCTCGCTAGATTTTCGCTGCTTGTGGAAATTATGATTGAAACCAGCTGTAGTATTACCCGACATTCTTACTTAATCATGTTTTCGTTATGAAAAACAAGGTTTTAGAACGCCGGACGTCGTCAGAGCTACTGGAGCAAAGCATGGAGGACCACCCATTTGTCCAGTGCCTATAGGTAATGCATTAAATCCAAACTAATGGCTAGTGCCCAGTTACAACCCATAATACGTTTCCATCAGCTGCATTTTATATACAATTGCACTTATCTTAAATCTGGATTTAGAGGACGCACTGGTGCTACTATGAACTCCTGGGCACTTCCAAAAGCATAATTTCCGCTCTCCCAGTCCCATAATATCGCTAAATGACCCGTTTAACTCTGGCCGTTTCTAATTACACAGGATTTACAACCAGTTTCCCACACTAACTGCACGGTGTGGCACACACTTGGGCACAATCCCGTCCACTCCAAAGGCAAACCATTATCTAACGCCTGCTAGGAATAAGTCATCATGAGTCCCCTGGCAGTACTTAAAATGGTCTTTCCTAAATTTACACTCTATTACTGCCACATTTATTGTGATAAACAGTCTATAGGTTCACCACACGATGCAGTTTGACTTGACAGGCTGGAGAGGCGGGTGAGAATGGACGATATATCATCATTCCGGAGGAATAGATGCAAATGACTCACCTCAGAGGTTTTGTCTTCTTGGATCTGTGAGACTCGGTGGGGGATAAGGGAGATATAGGTGTGGGGGAGACATCTCGGTAGAGTCGAAGCGTCACTTGGACCGGGCATTGGCGGAGGAAGGCGATGGCATCTGCATGGCTCACCCCGGACAAGTCGTAGCCATTGACCTACAAAGTATCCCACACACACACTTCATACGGGATCGCATTAGAAAAAATGAGGAGGAATATCAGGTATGGGTATGGGAAGGATGGTCCGCATGCCAAATGGCCGTGGCATGCCTCTGGGGATCGAACAACTATAAAAATGGACCCGAAAATCCCAATCTTGGAGATAGGGAGGGAGAGGAGCGGAATGAACGAGGCCGGGGAAGATGCTGTGTGAAAGGTCCTTACAGACAAGATTCGATCACCCGGCTGGATTCGCCCATCGCTCAGCGCAGGGTCCTTCACCAAAGCTCGGACGTAATGGCCCAGAATACTCGTGTCTTCCTGACGCAGAGTGAAACCCAAGCTCCCGTTCAACTTCTCCAGGGTCACTTCAAACTCCTACACACATCAAACGAACAAAAAGCACATCAGGATTGATTACAATCTTACACACACATTCACACATGCACACGTGCACCATTCAAATCAACAATGTCAGACAAGGAACATCCCGACGCACATATGCCATCATTCCATTTCACTTTCCCACACGTTGCTCCGAAGTGTATACATATACATGTATGTGTCTATATATATATATATATACATATATTTATACATATTTACAATTATTCTTTTCTTCATATATTCACACACACATATATAATATATATATATACATTCACACACTCTCTCACATATACACCAAGCCCACACACCTTCTTCACTTTCTCACTCACTCACTCAGTCAGCTCACCAAGGTAATGAAAGTGGAAAGGAATTTCCAGCCTCTCACACATTCCGCCCTCCCGCAATAATAACATTATTTCGTATTCCACTCTTTCAAGAATAATGACGTTCCTACGTCTGATAAAACGTAGAAAACCTCTCTTCTATCACTACAGCACTACGTGAGTGACTAGTGTGAGTGTATCCCTAAAGAATTTGACATTTCCATTTCTCCATTGAAAATAGTAGGTGGTGGCAGCAGCTAGTAGTGAAAGTTTCGTACCGTGTGCACTCACTCAGAGCCACTCAAGAGGCATCCGACAGCCCCAATAGGAAAACTCATATATAACTTTCTTCAAAACCCCACAAAACCTCCACGCATTCACAAGAGCCGCTCAGCCCTTTGAATAAATTACGATTTAACTCGTCAAAATATGGAGTGTGCAGGAGTCGGAGGTGGAAACTGGTGGTGGTGGTAGTGATGGTAGTCCGACAGTCTACATATGGGGTGAGTAACATGTATTAATATTTATTAAATAAAAATCCACCTCAGAAAACCTTTTAATTTCAAACTTTCCGACGTGGACTCACAGACTAATTTGAATTTAATTATTTAAGCGGGCTCCCCCACACCTGTACAGGCAGTCGCTCACTCACCTAAACACACCTACAACCGAATACGGACACAACTGCCCTGTGTTAGACGAGGTACTTCAACTTATATAACGTCAAGTCTATACTACTTATGTGTGGGTTTTAATGCACGCGGAAATTTGCTCCAAGTAACTCCCGTCTAATTTGAGAGTACACGCATACGTGTCAGCTGGAGCGTGTACTAACATGACAAACTCGTACACCCTGCTAGGAAGCGGTAGCGGGCCGTGTGCGAAGAGCATGTGTCGACCTGTTTTCCGCATCCATTATTCATGTATCCCTCATGGGGATGGGACGTAACTGGTACAGGATTCCTACATTCGCATCAAGCCTCTCAATTTATGCTACGAGTACAACCGCAGACACACATACACACAACATGCAGGCATATGATGAGGTTTCAGCCACTCCCCACAAATCTTAAAATAACATCCTCAACAGCCCGTGTGGAATCGGTAGAGTAAGGTAGGGGTAACAATGCATTAACTTATCCCGTCAGCACGTCAGTTCGAGTCAATGATCCACAGGGCGGATCATCCACCGAACCGAGGTGTCAGAACCATTTTCGGGAAGAATTCCCCTCCCTCCCGCTTGAATTGAGTACGACCATATGGAGAGTACTACCACAACAACAGCAACACTTTTATCTCCCCTGACAGCTCGCCCTTATTCAACTGACACGGAAATCCAGTACATGCCCTCACTCACTCACACTGTTGCACATCCTCTGGCGAATTCTTCTCCTCTCCCTTAAAAATCACTTTCAAACCCGCACTTTACCCCAGCATCCTCCATATAACTCACTGACTCTAGAGAACGCACATATATATATATATATATATATATATGTATCCACAAAAGTCACTTTGAAAATTCCAATTTTCTCAAGCCCTCTTCGCCCCTCAATCTTTCCATTTTCCAGTTGACCTTACCCCATAGTTGTGCTGAGTTTGGGACTGCTGGGACGCGGGAATTTTTAGACTAGATAATGACTTGGACTTGACAGATGGATTGAAGGCCGTGGCGGAGTTGGCCGTGGCGGAGTTGGCCGTGGCAGTAGCGGCTTCTTGCTGGAATTGTGGCCGTGACTGTTGTTGTAGCTGCTGGGGATGTTGTCTCCGATGCTCTTCCTCCTCCGCCGGATCCTCAAAAGACGGTGAATGGAGTTGGGATAGGGCTGGTTGGGACTGGGAATTGCTCGACTGTTCCAGTATGTGAAACCCAGGAATGAAGGCAGGGGGTCGGCATACCGTGAGGATTGTTTCCACTGGAGTCGTCCGCAACACTTCCAGGGCTTCCTGTGTATTGGGAACAGAGACAATGTCACCTAATTACTATCAAGTCAACCCAATTATCAACCCCAGGCACATACATACAACCAATACATAAGTTATAATAGTCGGGTCTTCTTCACCCATCCAAGAATTCGGGTCCCAAGTGCAGCTCACCATCCTGCAAACTATTAAGCTCCTCATAATCCTCTTTATTACAGGGACAGACGGATGGAGACAATAGTATTTCCCGTCTGGACGCGCAACCCCTTTAAAACTTTCTCCCGCGGTGAACTCTAGGGGATGAAAACTGGGTCAATAGTTGGGACCATCGAGTTGTTGTACCGTGGCTGCCGCCAGTGTCCGCCCCCCTTAACTGGAACACAAGTGGTGGCAGATGAAAAATGAGGGATAAATACTCCCACAACTTTCCTTGCATGCTCCACTTGGAACTTTAGGAATGAGTGCTGTGAATTTCGAGGAGGGAAAAAGTTGAATATCCTCCCGTTTCCCGCTCCTTCTAATCGTCCTCCAAAACCCACCATCTGGCAACAACGAGGCACTAACTCGAGAATCAGCGACGAAAACAGCAACAACAACGGGCGGATGTAATAAAGAAAAAATATATGTACGGAAAAACCCGGGCAGTGTATATACGAAGGACAAAAGTTTTAAGTCCTTTCAGCAGCAGCAGAAGCGTATCACACATATCAGGAGCAGAGTGCCAGGCTCGGCTTAGGCATGCCTCCGCACGCACGCATACACGGGTAAGTGGCACTTGGGGACCATATTTGTTCCAATAAAAATGCCACAAAACAAGAGCAAGCGGAGAGGATGGAGCTTACTGGATATTTCCCGGGACACAATCTTTGTTTCCCAGCTCTCGTCCCTATTATTGTCAAGAATTATTCTGAGGAATATGTCTAGCTCTCAAATGATATCATGCCGAGGGAGTGCAAATAGGAAAGGATCATCTGGCATACGGAGGACCAGCTCCAACCGCACAGCCGTCTCCGATTCAAACAGACACACGAAATAAACGAGTTTACCATCCCCGTCACCACTCCTGTCAACATTTACGCACAATTGTGGCGCCTACAGGGGGGACACTTGTTCTCAGAGAGTAAAAAATTAGGAACCATTACTTACATGATTTGTAAGACCAGTCAGTGGGACTCCATTGGCTTTGAGGATGATGTCGTATGGTCGTAAACGACCAGACTGGAAGGCCGGGCTCATGGGGAACACTTTCTTTATTCGAATCAGTCCTGGATAGCTCTCCTACAGACAATCCCAAACCATGTTATAAAGCACAGGATGATATGCACATGGGAAGTACAAGGAGGGAGAAGTAAAGGGATTCGTAAAACTTTCCCCCACTTTCTCCACTTTCTTTCTCAGCAATCTATGAGTAGCTGTATGTGTGTGTGAGTATATACTAAATACATACATGTCCTCTGTTCCGACTGGCCAATCAGGCATTAACTGTGTAAATACAAGGACTTTATACTGCTACAACTTTGCTTTTTAATCTCGTCTGGAAGTTTCCATGGAGAAAACCCAAGCGAAAACTACCCGTTCGAAGTTGGGGAGGGGAAAGTATGAGGGTTGAGGCTACCTGGGGCGAGTCACTCGTCACTCCCAACTCCCCGGTTTTCCGCTAGCTCATGCCTCTTTAACACATACATATGCGCTCTGAAAGCCCACATGCAATTTTACCATTTTGGCAGGACCCACTCAAACTCGCGTGTCCGGGCTTTCACTCCCGCATACTGTGGGACTAATGGGAAAGTTACTACAGGTTGAGCTGGAGGAAGTTAATTCTTACACCACTGCAGTGGGGGTAGCATACGTTTTAGCAGGCTTTCACTTTCCAAAGTGAAAGCATGGACCTTTTTGCTCTCAGAGGGTCAAGTTACATGGAGAAAATAGGAGGTAAAACTAAATGGCTGGTGCGGAAGTAAGTTGACTCACCTGAGAATCACTGCCTCCCGTAACACTTAGACCTAATCCCCGGTGGTCTCGAATCAGTCGAATCTCAAATATGTCCGCTGCAAAATGGTCCGGACATAAATTATCCATTTATAGGTCCAACTTAAAGCTCCAAAATTGCATCTAATTTCCATTACGATATGGCTTACCTTCAGTGATAAAAGGGAAGGTGATGGGGGCTTGCCGGTCGGGATCTTCACTGTAGTACTCACCCCGACTACCATAGATTATGTTCTGAAAATTTGGAACAAACTCATTTCCAACAACGATTCGGCTATACAATCCGACACCTATCTAGGAGCTAGTTTGCATTAATTTTTACACAGAGTCACAAAGTTGTGGGAAGGCACAAACCTGATATTGTGCCACGGACGGGTACTGCGGCTGATAATGATGATGCGGATGATGATGATGAGTATGATAATGGTGCGGTTGTTGCTGTGGTTGCTGCTGATAATGGTAATGATTATGCTGCTGGCCGATGATGTGGGAGGCGACGGAGTTGCTCCGGCTCTTCGAGCTATTCGCGACGGACACCCCATCCTCCGTATCATAGGTTGTGGATCTCCCAGAAGTATATCCATAGTCCGGATTATTAACATTTCCCTGCTGTGGCTGCTGGTAGTGGGAGTGGGAGAAGCCCGATCCGCGGAAGCTAGAATTGGCTTCCTGAGCCACGTCTGGGCAGGAGACGGCATAGAATTTCTCCCGATCACTCCCAGCCCGGCCTTTCCCTTTCTTTCCATCTGTCACAAATGATCATGGAAATGAGGAAAGTATTTCTCTTCACAATCACACGTACATACATACACACACACACATACACCACATCTCCAACTTTCCATCTTCCCAAGCGTCCTTCTCCATATAAAAAGAATGAGGGTCCCACTTCTTTCAAACTTTTCACCTCATTCACTCCATCACCTCACTTTCTCCACCCACTTTTCCCACTTTCACTAAAGAACTCTCCTCTCACCCCATTTACTTTCTCCTGCAATAATATTTCTCAAAGAGGGCGGCAACTAATATTCCTAGCTCGCGGTATTCCCCTCACGACGGGCTATGTGCGGAAATGATTCTGTGGTGTGCAAATAATCATGATCGTTCAACCCGCCCACCCATCCACGTCTCCTGCAGTGAAAAGTTTGGTCTTTGTATTCCATGCCTTCATGGATCCCTTGACTTTGGCAGCGCCTGAACAGCACCTAAGTACAGGTTGACTTACTAGGCTGAATTGCTTTCAGCTACGTAAAGCTCACTCTAGATAAGCCAAAGCGTTGGAATCTGGCTTCTAATTAAAATCCTCTTCATGCTAAACGATCTCACGTGTTTGGTAGCGGCTTGTAACCCTATGCTACAAATTTTCACGAACGGTTTCCACAGACTTTTAGTCGGACCTTCCCCATTCACAGAGAAGCCGCTGTCTACTACATTCAATACGTGCCCAACCTCTGCCGTGTTTTCAGGTTGATATATAAACGAGAATAATATTAGTATTACATCATGCTGAGCTAGCCGTAGATTTTTAGTGCCTCACAAACCCACCCATGACCTAATCCAATAAAACTGTACACTTTTTAAGTCCCACTCACTACCCATTTCCACGCACATAGGGAAGTCACCAGGGAATTGAATTTGGTTGCGTCTGTGCGGCACCGCGTGTGGTTGTGAGCGCAGTGCATATTGTAAAAAAGTTATTCCGCCAGAGCCAATTTCGGCCGGAAATTGCAGGGAGTCTTTGCTCTGTGAGTTTCTTACGTTTTTCCGAGGCACGGTGGATGAATGCGTCGACAAAGGGGAAGGGTCGGTGCTTGTTCTTTTGATTTTTTGAGGCCACCTCCGCCGGGTATTCCGCCGACTGCTGGTGCTCCAGTCGGGGCCGGGAGTGCTTCCGCGTGATGGGCGAAAAGGACTTGGAGTTGGGGGCGAGGTCCCATAGGTCTGCCGGTATGGAACTACTCAGCGGATTCCCCCCGTGGTGGTGGTGGTAGGCACATTCTCCGCCGCCGGCCGTGGAGTGGTGATGACGATGATGACGGGTGAGGCCCTCCCCCACCAGCTGCCCATTATTATTCGACTTGATGCAGTACAGGGCGGAGCTGGACTGACTGCGGGATTTTAAACGACCGCCGTGGGTACTACCAGTCGCACCCATTCCACTCTCTGCAATTCAGTAGATCATTATTATTCTTGTAATAACTAATCTTACACGGCTCTGTTCCTCGCATACCGTCGGATATTTCAAACCTGTACACATCGACAGTGTGTAACACTAGTGTCTACCTGCTAACCAGTTACCGCTCCTACTATATGAGAACCAGGGGGGTTAAATCGCATGTCATAATCAAAGTGAGATAATGCGACACGTGACCGGGATGATAGTCAGAGAGTGAGTGGAGGAGGCGGAAATATTCATAAAAACGAGCGCCATTCCCAACCTCATAACCCGCCCGCCCTCCTACCGTTATCCATTCCAGCCCAATTTTTCCCCATCGTCTATGACCCTCACCACGATCCTATACCACAGGATCATCCTCATTGTTCCCACATTTCATACATTCAGCTCGGGTTGGTGCAGTCGTAAATGTCATTGTAACCACTGGGTGGTAGCCTATTCACCCGGATTGGGTCCTTAAAATTCCAGTCAAATCCCGCCATTATGACCCCATAATGGCCCCAGCCGAGTACAAACAGGCGGTTGTGGGAACGACCACATCATATCTCCCGCTCAGCCTGCTTCCGCCGCCACCACCACTACCATCTAGATTGCCCCCTAAACAAACGCATTTGAAATGCCCGGATTGTAAATCTTTCTTTGTCTGCTGACGCAAACGGAAAAATGGGCCTAATTATCCTCAAATATTCCGCACGCATACTCTATAGTTAATCCCTTGAAATCTGAGGATCACCAGCCAGTCTCAGGAGACCTTTTTCTGTGGGATTAGGCTTAGATCAAGGCACAAACAAACGCACACACTCACGTGCTCCCTCAAGAGCCCACAATCCTAATCCTTTGTACACACACGAAAAAGTGATACTTGCGTAAGCCTAATTAAGGAAGCTTTAAAAGCTACCCCTCACCCATGCCATTTGCGTGGCTCAAAATAACCCTTCCGTTTTTACAGATAAGCTACGGTACCCCACTCTTTCCCGCACCAGTTGAAGCCAATAGAGAATATGTGGTCCTTCTCAAGTGTCAAGATGTGTAGAGAAGCAGATTATACGGGAACTCACTTGAGCGGGGCAGAGTGAGTTGGGAGCATGGAGTTTCAAAGACAGGGATGTGCACCCAGGGTTATGATTAGGATATCGAGAATTACGGTGCAACGTATATTTCCCACGCCGAGACGCACACCGTAATTACTTCGCATTCAATTTTACGGAGTCATCCATCTGGTAAAGAGGGTCTGAGTGGGTCTGTGAGTGAGTCAGTGTGCGGAATAAGTGCGTGGCTTATTGGACCAAGACGGATCCAATTAGCCATCTGTTCCCTGTCATGCGTGTGCACACGGTAGTTGCACACGGCGGCTGCTGGCGGTAATGTGAGTAAAGGCTCGGATTTTTAAGGACAAATCAACCACTGTCAGCTAAATCAATAGCAAACGGTACAAATGGAGAGCAAATATGAGCTCCTATACATGGACACATGAAGAACCTAACCATGTA
>WJFA01000813.1:0-29044 GCA_009870155.1 Pseudobourletiella spinata
TTGAACAAAATTATCAGTATCCACAAACCATACAGAACACTACAAATAACGATATTTTCTTATAATTGGACTTCTTTGAATTTTGAGTAATGATTTTCTACAAACTTAGTATTACAAAGCTGCAACATTCATACTTCCCGCAATGGCCGCCACGACCAATTAATACGCCGACATACAGTAAATTTTGCCTTTAAGAATTTGAAGAGTTGTCGCAAGTTAAATTTTGCAGCTTACCGAAAAGTCAAATGTTAAAATTTGCAGTTTAACCGTCGATATACTGTTGAAAACGTGGAATACTCCCTGAACCAGGAGGTACCGATCTAGTAGGCGATAGACCTGTAGGAGCCATCTGTGTCCGGTGGCCATATAGTGGAAATGACAATGATTAATACGCACGCCTTAAAATAATTTGTAATTACCGTCTTCGGGAATTAACTTAACCTCATTGAATATTGTGCCAGCATATTACATATTGTCTCTTCGAAAGCGATTGTCTCCGTTTTGAAAGTATTAGTTAGATGAAGATCCAAAAATGTTCAGATGTAAAAAACATTTAGCTTAAAGTCACGGCAAAAAGTGTGGGCCTTAGATTTCACTGACATTTGGCTTTGAATTATTCTCAATTCGTAATTGTGATTCAGTTTCAAGACAACAAAGAATTCATCTTTCTCGTTCACACGCTGATTCTCAATTCTAGATGGCCGTAAGAAAGTTACGAATTCGTACGTACGATGACCTCGTGACTTCCAAAACTCATTCACTTTTCTAAACGCCAATTCTCATACTTCCTAACGCCATTTTGTGGAGAGGAGCAACATATTTAAATGTGTAAAGTTATGTTAGCAAGCCTCCCTCTCCACATCTCACAATATTCATGTTCCGGTGGTTTATTATTATAATTAGTATTTCTCTACTACTTCCACTTGTTAGCATAATGATGACTCGATTGCATCCGAGTCCCCCCTAGTTAAGTCATTCTAACAGTTAGTCAGCTAGTCAGCTGGAAAAGTATAAAAGGGGCCCCGGCCTCATGGTAAGTATCTTATTCCTTGCTTTGGCCTTTGACTGGACAGTCGGCGCAATCTGCGTACCAGGCTGTGGACACGGCCCTCCCTACACCTTACTCCTGTATTTCCAGGGGTTCGACGTCGGAAGGCTTACCTCCATATACTACGTGTGATACGTAGGAGTCTCTGTTGGCTCATTCACCCTCCCCTCTAAAATAACTTCGGAATCATACATGCGTTAGGTCATGTAAATGTATGCTACTAGATGTGTTATTAAATCCAGTGAAATGACTGGATATAATAATAATAATATGTACTTATAATAATAATAATAATAATAATAATAATAATAATAATAATAATTACTATTCTCACCTACACGTTAGTGTGGTCATAGTTAACCTTACGTTACAAACTCCTGACTCTTATTTTCATTTATTACTGTACTGACATCTCCTAGAACATATTTAATACATTTCGAACAGATAAATATTAAAGTATAATGCTTCTTTAGAAGACTTAAGAGTCGTGAGAATGAGAAACAGGAATTGGTTTGAGAATTTGTGAGAATTGCCGCTTCTGGTTCAGACTGCGATTTAGTAATTTATCAAATTCTCATTCTAAGAATACTTGACTTTTTACGGAAATTTGTAGTTGAGAATGAGAAAGCCATTGGGCTCGGAGTTTCGATATGGGTTGATAACGAGAATGAGAAATTGCAATTCTTATAAACTATACTTGCCGAAGCCATAGGATCACAGGCCACTATTTTTAAATTAATCTAGGGATGAATGTATGTGACGGAAATCGGAGTTGAGAATAACTTTTAGTTCGTTAATCTCAGCATAGTTGAATCCAGCCCAACCCACTTTATCCAGCACCAAAATTACTCACCCACAATTTACTATTAATTTTTCAACGAAACATATTCTGAAAGAAATTACAGTAAACATGAACATGCCTCTACCTAGGCAATATTCAACACAGGAATGCAATTACGAGGTGTACAAATTAGCCACGTAAATTAAACAACGCTTTCAAACTCCAATTTAAACTGGACAAAAGGCCCTATGGAGCGGAACTTCCACCCCTTCGTATGTGATTTCACCCAATTCAGGTTGCGGACGAGGATTGAAGTAATTCAGGAGTGGAGAAAGAATTTTTATGGCCGTTTTCAATGGCTAATATGAAGGTTTGCATACGCAGAAGCGACAAATTTGTACCTTTTGCACTTTACATTCTCCGCCTATTCTTAATAGGTAACATTGAGTATTCAAGTCTTGATTAGCCCACATCTGGTTTTAACTTTTCAAAAATGCATTTCTCGAATTTTTTACATTTCGGTGAAATTATACCGTATTATTTGCATTCTCGCCAAATTTCTGCCCATAAAATGGACTTTGACTACTTGTACAGCATTACTTGCGGTAATTTGGAAACGCTTAACCCCAATTTTGTCACCAATGATGGCAGGATTAGTTAGGATTATTCTCATGTTATTCCGATTAACAGGTTCGAATGTGGGTCAAGAAAGATCCTAAAAACAGCTAGAACTGTTTTCCCCTATGAAAAGCGTGGGTTTTCTTGAGCTTCATCTCGGTCTGAATACACCTCGAATCTGTAAGAAATGGGTTATCCACATGTTACATCGAGCGATAAACCATCCGCGAGGGTCCAACCACAATGCGAGACCGAACCGGAAGTCAGAATGTATCTCCCATCAGAAGGAACAACCGACAGGCATCCGCCTTCACCCGAAAGCAATCAACCTGTACAAATGGGTGGGCATTCAAAGTTCACCGCATTGAGATTGCAGTTCGACCGTTTCACGAGCGACCAAATTGGTACTCAACGTGTATACGATGTCAACGGAACTGGAAGGGAGAATAAGATCATGTTTGAACTAAAGTGTGAAAATACTAAGAAGCGTACAGTGTTCATGGAATACGACGTGTGAACTGTTGCTACGGAAAAATATCAAAGTGCTGTAAATGATTTACTGCAGATATTTCCTATGTACAACATCTCGCATTCAAGATCACTACCCAGTCCCCATTTTGATCCCAAACCATCGGTAAGAGTTCCAAAGATGAAAAAAGTGCCAATTGTAATCCAATGTGCTGGAAAGAAGCTCAAATCTTGGAACTGTCTGACTTGCATCGCGCCATCTTCAACAACTGACCGTCTCTGAGATGAACTACTACCATCAACATTTCTGCAATATTCTGTAAAACCATGACCATGTTTGTATGAGTTTAGTCATCCAATTGCAGCACCACGTCCTGAACGAAGTGGATTTGAATTCATGGACAATATGGATTCCAAAATTAAAAAACCATCAATGAAAACCAATGACAGTCAGATCCGATCATTCCACGCTGAAGGTCAATGAAGTACCTTTGCTGTCATGCCGTTTGACCTCGCTAGAGTCGGATATTATTACAGTGGATCAGGTACCTTGGTGGAAAGTTTTAGCTGTGGCATGCAGATGTATGATTGGGGCACGGGAAATGATCCCATTTACGTGCACAGGTATTATTTGGAACGTTACTGCCCATATCTGGAACAGCTGTTTACGATGGATCTTCCTCAAAAACCGTCTCTGAGGTCTTAAGTTCACACACTTGCTCGGATAGTTATATTTTCCCAACCCTAAACACCTTGAGTTGGTCAGAATTTTAAGGGGTCCTAAAATTGATCAATTTGTCTCCCCAATCAACCGAACGAAATACGTTTTTAATTTGGGTGGGATCGAGATGCTCCAACAATAACGGATGTGGTTGAAACAGGATTTGTCGGAGTGAGGAAATGATAATATGATATTACTGCGTACTTACGATTTCATTGGATGGCTGGTCGAAGGATGTGGGTCCAAAGAAATTCCACAAGAGATTGATTCCAATTTTTTCTCAATATTGTTCGAAAAGCCATCAACACCTCACGAGCAACATAAAGAACGACACAACGCCAAAACCTCAACTCATAAATGAATAAATCTCTGTGCTGAGTCTTCTGTGCTTACTCGGCGTTGAGAATTTTACGAACATTGTATCCATACGTTGCAAGCATATCATTGAATCCATTGATTGTACATCAAAGCTTAAAAAATGCCCAATCTGTGTGAAATCTCTTAATGAAATTTTACAAATCTGCTATTCAGTATAAATAATCACAATGATAAGCACATCATTACTAGTTTGAATGCCATTAGAGTATCATCATAGCTATAGGTACATTTATAACTCTTGTGAGCAATGCCTCAATCTAATATTATCCCGACAATAACATATCAAATTTTTGCACAAAATTAGTGACAACGATTTACACTGATTCTTGTAAACATGAAGTTGCATTATGAAGTTGTTCATACAGCGTGAATCAGTAAATCGTAAAGCAGGGAGAGAATATTGCTACCTGTATTTGTAATTATGAAACTGAAAAGATTATAACCGAATTTCCATCAAGTACTTTGGATCACCTGATTGATTATCTACAAGGAAAATCCGGATTCCAGCTATCTTTGGGTAGATATGGCTAAGTCACGGTTGATCGTGGACTAAGTACAAAAAATTTAGTATTTACTCAGCGTGTGGAACAACTGCTTGGAATTAAAAAGACCAAGGAAAAGAATTTCATAATACCATAGAATCAGATCAAGTTACAAACGAAAATGGAGATACCTACCTTGTAGAATATAAATACCCTGGTACATTTTTAAGACCGGAGAAGTTGCATTCACATTCAAGAATACTAAAAATAAGTTCGGGAAAGATACGGAAGCGTAGAAGAGCTTAGAAGGAAAAAGGTTTATAACTCAAGTTCTCAAGGAATACAAAGGGTAAATTTTAGCCTACCATAGACAGCGACAAAAATTTAGTACACTTACAAATTTTCCGACAAATTGAAGTATTATTTAGGCATTGATGATGGTTTCAAGGAAATAGATGAATGAAAAACATTTACTGGATGTGAGAAACCATTCACGAATATGGGAAAAACACAAATGTTTGTATACAGTGATGTAATTGCTAATCATCCAGTCGGAGTTACTTCGGCATCTTTATTGAGATGTCTTCCTGTAAAATATGAAAATGACGCATGTTTCGACCGGGATGTTAGCAATGCAATTATTTTTTTCCAGTTTATAAGGACATTATCGACACAAAACATAAGTATATAATGACTGAAAACGGAGAACCGCTACCAATGATGGAAAGCAGTATGGATTTGGTCGAGGGAGGATAAACGTCATAAGGCGAAGAAGATCTGGCACATCTACGGGTGTACGGAAACAAATTGAAAGTGCTAAAAATAAAACATTAATCAAATATGCAAAGAAAAGGAACAAGTTTTGATTAAAATGGCTACATCATCATCATCAAAAAAGAAAGCAATGACGGCAGTGGATTAGGTGCATCGCTATGTGTGGAGTGAATTCGATATTTTTAAGAAGGAAGGATATGACCTATCGATTGTTGGTAGTCAAATGCTTGAACATTTCCCCATCGCACGTTTGACAAATTCCGCTACACTTAAAACATTTAACATTCCTGGAACAAATACACATTACCTGGATCTAGCAAAATCTAGACTTTGTTTAAGGTTGAAAATAACAGGCAGATGGCAGCGACATCACCGCTACATACATTGTTGCACCAGTAAATAATATTTGTCATAGCATAATTTTCAGTGCTCTGTATACCTAAACGATTACGCTTACCGCGCATACTTGGAACGATTACGATGCTTCTCAAAGGAATTTAACAAGACGAAATCAAGTCTGAGCGGTTATTTAAAGTAGAAAGAGCCTCGGAACAATTATGAAATAAAGGATGGCTCCTTTAAAAAGAGGGTTAATATGGCTAAAAAGTCGGGACAGTTTGAAGTTGTCGGACGTCCTCATAGTGGCATTTTTGTTCAGAAAGACTTTATTCCACCCGGAATCGATGTGCGTGTTGTGCTATACTCGTATTCCTGACGTTTTTGCCCTTCACGCCAAAGCTGCTGCGGCGTATAAGCTTAAAATTTTAGAAGCCAAGATGAAAATTTGGAAGCAAAAAATTCAACCTGCTATGCTGTGCTTCTATGCATCACATCAAAATGTGGGAGCACAATGACGTTGCAAGCATTTATCTAAACAAGGTGGACATTAGGACCTACGGACTTCCCAAAGGAACTCTAACATCCACACAAGAGAATATTTCAAGTGGTTAATTACCATCCCGACTGTAATGGCAGCCTGTAATGTAAAAACTGGTGACATGATTGGTGAGGTTTCTTCTAATCCATTTGTATTCGGAGGATATGATTTAAAAAGTATTCAAATATCAGTGAATAGCGATAAAAATGACTCTTAGGGGTGGAATTTTCCCAAAATAGTATTTGTATAAAAGAAGCGGTTTACAACGTACTCAAATCACTTGGGATTGATAATTGCGATGCGTCAACTGATTTTGCAAAACAGTATTTTATGAACAATAGAGCCCTCTACGTGTATGATATTTCGCTAGTCTCGGATGGACGTTCCCCGCCGATTGAAACATAAAAATTGATTTGAAATTTAGCAAGCAGACTGCTGATCCACTCAACGTCATGTGCTACACAGAAGTACCGAGTTTTTTAAATGTTGATAAGACGAAGCAAGTATTTTCCTCCGATTTCCAGAAAGCATGAATACAGATAAGCTACTCCGACTCTTAGAATAGAATATCTTGATATTCCACAGTTCTCCACCGGAACAAATCTACATTTTGTATACGTCAGACTCAGATCTCGGATCCTATAGTTCGTGGCCGGCGCCTTCAAGAGCACTTTAAGAAATATTTATGAATTTTGAACATTTTGAAAAAATTGGAGAAAAAACCGGATGAAAAACTTGAGCAACTCTGACTCAGGACCAAAACTATAAAGTAATATACCGGATAAACGGAGTCTATGAAAGTATCCTCTAGTATGATAATGCACCGCCTGGTGGTGCATCGACTCATTGCAGCGAAAGAAAGTGTACATCCATGGCCCGACCAAAAGGACGGGCGCAACAACAACAGTCATTAATGAAGATGATTGCGAAACTGAATATGAAAATCCGAATATCTGAATGTGAACAACTTGGAAAATTTTAATTAACTTGCATTTCATTTTTAACTTTTCCAATCATGAGTTTGAAATTTTGAAAAAACCATGACATGTTTTACGAAACCCTGAAAAAGACTAGAGAATTTAATTCCGTATTTTGAAAAACAAATTTGACTCTAATTTGATTGAAGAGTTACGTGAGTTATGCTTGATTTCCCCGTCGCAGCGTAAAACATTTCATATTTCCCGCCAGAATAGACGGTTACTGGAACTACATATTGCGGAATGTCAACTGCTCCATGACGGAGTCCGATTTTGAGAAAGATTAGAAAATTCATTACCATGTCATTTTCCTAGGACATAATCCAAAGGAAACAAAGACACATTACATTAGTACTCACGCAATTCAAATAGAATAATTTGATTTAGATTCACTTTTCATGTTTCACAATTCATTGAATTTGAATAACATGCTTTGGGACTTCGAATTGTGAACAGTGATTCTGAATCGGACTTTTTACCCTAAATTGCGAATCGTGTTCTTGAATCATGATTTTGTGGGCCCCTGAATTGTGAATCGCGTTCTTGATTCGTGATATTTAGGCCCCTGAATTGGGAATCGCGTTCTTGAATCGTGATTATTTTTCAGCGAGAGTCATGAACCGTGAATCTGAATCGTGTTTTTTCAACCCTCTGAATGCTCTGCCTAAAACTAAAACAGAATAAATCACAGGATAATTTTACTTCAGCTGGCTCACGCAAGTGTTGTCATGGGTTACTTTATAATAGTGTCGTTTGTTTCAATTTTCATATTTTTACTCTTTATTTATTTCTTACTCTTACTTAGTATTTTAAATTTCAAAATCTGGATGTTACACCGAATTAGAACAAGAGAGAGAATCACGAGAACACCAACGTGTTCGCCCATCATAAATAATAAGGTTATGCCTATGAGCGTCCGTTGTCATTGTTCAATGTTATTCATAAGCTTACCTTTCAAAACTATGAATTTTGGTTTGAAATATCCTGAATTGTTGCGGCATCAGGTTGGGAAAATTTAGCGCATGTATATAGTCGTACACATATGTTTGACTTTCCGTCTGGTCAAGACTTAGACAGAATAGTAATACCATGGAATTCTACGTGTTTTTAACAGGACTGAACCCAAGAGCACAACTATTTTAATCTCTAAAGTATACACCTCTGCCTAGTTCAGTATCACAGAAACAAGGCAGCTCTACAAGTAAGGAGCAACTACCTTCATTAACATATGCCTTAACAGAGTTTGTTATTTAACTAGAGTGAGTAGTGTAATAGGGCTACGTTATTCATTCCAACGCAGTGTCCACGCCTGCAGCGGAAAAAACAAAGTCTGCAAAGGACGTAAAAAGCCAAAGCAAGCCACCAACTCAAGCTCAGTCCAATGTAACCACTGCGACGACGGAGACAAAACAGATAATAGTGACTGGTACTAACACGCTTCCGAAAGGACACAATATTTTAATAACGAAGGGTAATGATGACTACTTTTTGTCCAGATCCAGAACTCGAGGCGATTAATAAGGGGATTCCCCGCGACTGGTTGTTATGCTGTCTGGGTCTCCTTATCATCTTTATAATTTGTATAATAATTTTTTTCATAGTCAGACAAACCTTTAAGTCAAATGGCCTGTACAACTTGGAGAGGAAGAATTACGCTTTAGTCAGTGAAGGTACAAGCTCTGGGAACAATGCTGCATCCTCCATTGCAATGTCGTCGACAACAACAATGGGTCCCACGACCGACAACACTACGACAACCTAGTTATCCAACTATCCAGTATATCTCAAGTTCTTTATATCCGGAGTGAGACGACAATTATGGGTTTGCAACATCATTAATGACAAAATCTCGGTTCTTTTTCGCAACAAAATTGTGATGAGAGGTACCCGACCGTGTGAACATCTTCATTCCCATACACACAAGCACCCACTGTATATATCATGTATGTAATCACATTTGCAATTGGCACACTGATCGTAATTAATAAATAACTGCCGGAAGTCCAAATCCATCAAACTTTTGATTTTTGGCTCAGTTGAAAGTCCCATCTTTTCCACATTTGTTTTGTCAATATCTACCTTTTCCTCCAAGCAGGGACGGGTCAATTACTTGGGCCTCAATTAAAAATTACCAATTATATACTTTGATGGAAAAATGCGATCTCAATTAAAAATTACAATCACTTGGAAAACAAATTTCAAACAACTATTACCATTTACCAATTGCTCGCCTTTTCGAGAATTAGCAATTAACAATTAGTTTTAATTGTTAATTGAACTGGTACTATCAATTAGTTGACTTTCTATACTATTATTAGGTACTTTTTTCTCAGGTTTGAGAAAAAATCACCGATTAGAACTTGTACTACTGAATACACATAGCCAAGTTTAGTTGCGAAAAACATTTGCACAATTTTCATTAAAAAACTCTCGGGCTGACAACTAAACCCGATAGACAGAATTTTTGGCACTACTATTTTGTATGTTATGTATGTAATAGCCATTAGGGTTTGTTTCTCCTTCGTTACGCTTTTTTCAATACGAAAAATTTGAATGAATTGTGGAGCTTCAAATGCTAAAAATGTCAGTTTTTGAAAAAAGTAGGCTTTACATGTGCAGAGGTCATTGTGATTTGCCCTAACATTTATGGTTCAAATCCAAAATAATGGCAAAGTGTAAAAAACACGTTTCCACTCTTTCCCGTCAAATAATGTTAACTGGTAATTGTAAATGTTGACTGAATTAGAAATTAGCTTAATTGTTTTGTCAAATCACAATTACAAAATACAACTAGCGTAGCTTATATCTCTTAATTAACAATTACAAATTACAATTGATAGCTCAGGATGCATTTACAATTAACAATTAGCTGATTGGTAATTGTAATTGCTAGTTGACAAATACCAATTGCCCCGTCCCTGCCTCCAACCCACACCAAAAAATAATCGCATTCATTAGAAAATATGGTGTCAAGTTTCGTGCAAATCGATAATTTTGTAGGTTTCACGGGAGAGGGGGGCGGGGGTAGGTGGATAGCCCTAATTTGGAATGCCGAAAATCTGGCATCCCTACATCCCACGAGTAATTTGCCACTCATCGATTCGTCACAGTACTATGCACCGTTCAACGGCGGGAATCTGGACCAGGGTTAAGGTATGATTGGCGAGGGTAAAATGCCCTTTAAAACCTGATTCGTTCTGTCATTGCTCGTAGTCAGTAGGGTAAGCCTCCTGTTCCGTCTAAATACACTCCTACACTCCAACTATTTTCTTGAAATGACCCTTGATGAATGAATTTTTTTTGAATAAAATGATTCAGTTACCATTCATAATTATCAAAAAATAATGAAAATTATCATTTCAAGAAAATAGTTATACTGTCAACATGTGAAAGCTTAAAGAGTGTACCACTTATTCGCTGGAAACGTTTACCTTTCTTCTGAAATGCGTGGAGGGAGACAACAGAAGTCAGAAAATGAAATGATTATTTTGATTTTTTGAATAAAATGATTCCATCATCCTTTCATGACCCTAAAATTTGACCCACCCTCATGAAACCATGAATTTTTGCTCCCACAGCAGTCCCTATCCCTCTATTGTTAAAGTACCGTGCCGAATTTTTCGGGGGTCATATCTTTGGTAATTATTGGCCGATTTCGACGAGTCTAGTATCAGATAAATTTCCAAAGACTCTTCTTTCAAATAAGTCCAGAATCATTACTCTACATTGACTGGTTCAGAAGTTATTACGAAAAAAAGTTGTATACATCATTCAGATTCACCCTATATAATAGCAATTTCACTATCAGATTCTCGTAAGCAACAAATAAAATTAGCTACCGCTACCGAGCTACAAGAAAATCACTACAATCAGTGGTGGCAATTTTCAAACAAAAATTATGGAAAATGCAAAGTTGGTCTTAAAACGTTTAACATAGAGTAAAATCAAGCGACGTTGTGCCCCGGAGTTTCCGACCCGTATGATCACATGCTAAAATACATATGACGGGTGGAACCACGAGTCTCATTGTCACTTGACTCCGCACTATACCATCACGTGATGCCTGTTTACTGGGACCATATCTTTTGGTAGCAATAATACACTCATAATAGATTTGGCTAAACATCAGTCTTGATTGGGATGTGGCATTATCTGCCGTCTTGTTTCAATGTTTGATCACAGAAAATTATCGTCATCTCAACTCATGTATTTCCCAAGTTAGATTCAATGGGACGGTAAGCTTGTGTACGTGGGGGATTGAATTGGGATTAATAAGGCATGTTACCCACCCCTACCATATACTAACTCTAGAACCTTTCGCCCAACTAACGCCTAGTTTCGGAAAAAATCGAATTTGAAGTTTCACCGAAATCAGTTCTAGGAAAATTAACATCGGATTTCCCATAAGAAATTTCATGCTCCCAAGGGTCGCTACTCGCTTTGATATTTTTGGAATTTGTTTTCTTTTTACAAAATTTTGAAAAATGAGTTAAAAATTGACTTTTACGCTGTGGTAGTGTCATTGGGGATGGAAATTCGAAACACGTCGCTTAATGTTGTTGAAAAAGTGTCGTTTTGTGTGGAAATTATTGAGGAAGGTAAATTGTCACGAAATTGATTTCTGGGGAATTTAACATAGGATTTACCATAAGGATTTTCATGTACCCAATGGTACCCGACTTGGTTTTTCTCAAAAAATTCAGTTTTTACAAACTTGTGGGAATTCACTCCAAAATCAATTTTTACTATGTCTTCGCCAGCGCTAAAAAATCATAATTTTAGACTTCAAAGCATGAGAATTTCAAAACAAAGTTGAATTCGCAATTTCCCATTTAAAGTAAAATTATACGCCCAACTTTCATCTAAGTGGAGATATGCCTAACCTGGTCTGTATCTCCCTTGACCTTGAGCAACTCAAGCATGTATTTACATGAAAATGACAGTTGTAGTTTGGAAAGCGTTCTTCTAAAACTTTCACGTAATGTAGGAATGAAGAAAAGGAATGTAGTCTTTTGGAAAATTCGAAAAAACTTAAAGTGGTACAAAAACGTGGTGGGGAAGCGATGACTTCATGGGCCTATTGTATGAGTTGCCTGAACTTGCATGCCTTTGGCCCGGCAGTTTGGCGCGTTACATTACATTGCCGGTGTAGAGTGTATCTGCTTATCATTGACCGTTGCTCTGAGGGTTTTGTGGAGATAGGGGCCGTATTCATCCGCTATATTGCTATTGTGGATACGAGAGAGTCGGGACTACATCGATGGTTGGTAGCTGCCCCCTCTCCTCAGGCGCACAGTGTAATTTTGTGTTACGTTGTTGTTTTTTCTAATCGTCCCACTAGCTAAACATCCCTTAATGCTAAACCCGCAGTAGCTGATTGGTCAAAATGTCTATGACCATTCATCTATTAAGTACGCTCTTAGGTATCGTGCATAAATTACGTAACGCCAAAAGTTGAAAAAATGACCCACCACGTACTACAGTAACGCTTTTTTAGCATAGGCTTAAATGGACAGTAGCAGTAACGCGACCTCTAGAACGATCACCCACCCCAAGCGCGTTACGTAATTTGTCCACGCTACCTTATCGCAATTTCCACAGGCCAAATGTTTTCAATCACACTTGTTACAGTTTCAAATGTTTTCACAAAATTACTAGCTCATAACCCATGTTGCAATGGCGATTCCTGTCCATACTCACGAAAGGATCAATTGGCTTCCCGTGGCTGTCAAGCTGGGCGAAGCGCGGATGTCACTCCTTTTACTTCCTCTATAAGAACTCGTCATTCTACAAGAATGAGCAGCCTTGAGAGACCTTTATATAATGCGCAACGTTAAATAGGAACTGTCCACCTGAGTAAGTGTCCCTATACCGCCTTTTTTCACGATCCCGGTGTGCGGTAGTTTTGTTAAAGTACATAATAGAGGGATTAAAAAAATATGACAGAAAATTGAACCTTCAGTTTCATTATTTTTATACAGTCAAGGTATCGAGAGCCGATGATGAGGACGGCGATGATCATAATAATGATGATGGTCAGCATTTTCGCAAAAGGAATTGTCACCGTTACCTTGATACAAAGAAAAGATTTGAGCAGAAGTTTGGCACGAGTTGTAAAGCACTATCTACATCTCTCTAGTGTCTACGGGTTGCTCATTGTATCTTCATGGACTCTCCCTTGCGGTAGTTCGCGGAGTTTCAAGCGAAAAAATTGCAAGATATTATGCAAAACTGCCATAGGTGCACGGATTTGTTGCATTTCTTATGTAATGCGGTTTGATATGCACTCCACAAAGTGATAGCAATTTGGATGGAAATTCTGCGTACAACCACGCCCGATTGGCCCGATTCACCGATGAATGCACGTGGTTCTCTATAATCCCATATTGATGCAACAATATCGTAACAACAACAACTCTAGTTGCATTCTGCTCTTGATTATTCGTTGGTCCCGTTCGACTGCATGATCACACAGGCTTCGCAATCACAAGATGAAGACCTAAATATGCAGTCCTCTGTTTATACCGTGAAACATGAAGAGTTTGAGTGACCACTGACTTTGGGTTTGACTTTGAGTGGCGTGGACAATGGGAGCTGACATAGTGATCAGTCCTTTATACAGTACTTACTTTTGCCCCGTTTGCTGAAAGAGAAAGTGTGAAGTAATGCATCATTGTGGACAGGTTGATGCTTTTATTATTATTTATCATTATTTCAGTTGAATCTTCCGTCGGAACGTAGTAACGAACGGTATTAACGCAAAGGACCGCGCGGCTGCATATTGATCTTGCAGCTAAGAGCATAGAACTAATTTGCAGTCAGTTTCGTGCAGGACGAGGTACCTGAATGGCATGGTAGCGCACTGTTGCATTGGCTTGACAGTGCCTAATAGCATTATTATAGCGGCAAATAAGGATTTTCTCGCGCTTCAGCCTGTCCATTTACGCATTAGTGGCAAAAAAGACCCTAAACTTGTTATCTTTGGAGGGAGATTAAAAACGAAATGGCTTGAACATGGCTGAGCAACAGGAATAATTATTTTCCTTGCACCAGCGACTTGATGGATTCAACTTGCCAAATGTCTTCCACACGAGTCTGCTAAAACGGATTGCCGTTTTAATACGGAGCACATGTACCTAATAAAAACACAACACAGGGCGTACTTGTACATACAATGTTAAAATCCTATGTGGTTTTTACCGTGTACCATATCTCAAGAACCAGCGAATGGATCTGGTCGAGGGTGATACCAAACGAAATCTTAAAGCCTCAGCTTTCGAATTGTACCGCAATTATGGATGTAGGTTGAGGCGTTCAGGTTTTATGGCGAAAAGAAATGTGACCTATCATTATGGGACACCCTGTACATCATAAATTGCTGTGATTTGCAGTGATGCTTATACAATTTTTTCATCGTTCAAATGTAATTGTCGTGAATTTGCATTGGCAAATTCCCTAACCAAGGGGTAAAAGTTGACAGGACGCCTCGTAAGTATGCACAGAGGAGGAGGAATCATCCGTCGGGTAACCTTGGAATGCTCCGTTGTTCATCATGCACCGTTTCAGGTACTTACCGTTCTCGAGCTTATTGTTGTTTTCACCAACACGAATGAATTTAGAGCCGGGATGACACAATATGCTGACTTTGAGGCTCGAGGAAAAACCTCCACAGAGCCTTCTTTACTTGACGTCGTACCCTATATAAATCAGGTTCATCCTCCATCCAAGTCACAATCAGCACCAGTGTTCTCTATTGGTAACAACACAGCAACCAGCTAACATGGCGAACAGAAAACTGGTAAGTGCTTCCCAAAGCAATAAATTTTACCTGTTACCCGGAATCAGTTTTGAAAACAGTTTCACCTCATTTTTATTCCCAGCTCATCGTTCTTAGCGTTGCTCTCGGCGTCGCAGTGATGGTACTGAACGGTACCGAAGCCGGATTCTTGGGTGGTGGCGGTGGAGGCCATGGAGGAGGCGGCTACGGTGGCAGTGGCGGTGGACACGGAGGCGGCTTAGGAGGAGGACATGGAGGAGGCGGTGGTGGCGGCGGTTTTGGAGGAGGCAAAGGAGGATTTGGAGGTGGCCACGTAGGCGGTGGTTTCGGAGGTGGCGGCCGTGGACATGGAGGCGGTGGTGGTTATGGAGGTGGTGGCCGTGGACATGGAGGCGGTGGTGGTTTTGGAGGAGGCAAAGGTGGATTCGGCGGTGGATATGGAGGAGGCAGTGGATTCGGAGGTGGAGGTTTCGGCGGAGGCAAGGGAGGATTTGGAGGTGGTCACGGTGGTGGTGGATTTGGAGGTGGCGGTCGTGGACACGGTGGAGTTGGTGGTGGTTATGGCGGAGGTGGCCGAGGTGGTGGCGGTGGAGGATGGGGATGGGGTAAGTTTTCAATTAACGTTTACATGGTCTACGGTTTCAGATGGTAATGAGTGGAAATTTTCCTTTACAGGTGGCAAGTAAGTTTCACCTGCATCGAGGTTATGACACTGAACTCAAGTTCTCGCCTTTCTGGATTGAATTTTTCTGTATAGGTTTTATTTATATCATTTCCATAATCGACGCCATGCAAAATAAATTTCATACAAATTTTTAGATATCCTTTTTATACAGAACTGGTTTGTAATTTTGTACTCAGAGTTGTCTTAGATTGAGGGTCTTTAGAATGGAATAATCTTGAATAAAATTAACGCAAAACAAAAAGATGCTGTTGAACAAAGTTCAGAAATTCTTACAAATAATCTCTTGGGGAATATATCGACGGCCAAGCAGCAAAAGCCAGCCTTTGAGTTTTGCCTAAGGCGCAAAAATCTGCACGGGCCAACTGTAAAAATGTATGAACACAAAATTTTCTATTTTTTCTGCGCCGTATAAAGCATGGGGCAGAAAGATAAAATCACATTTGACGGAAGTCAACTGTAGGAAACTATAGTGGCGCCGGTTCCAATTTCCAAAGTCCAAAAGCAAAAACTTCAACTCCAAATAACAGTGCTTTTAATTCTAATCCAAATTTGTAAAACCATTTTGGAAATACCAGCGCCAGCTGGCAGAAAATATTTGCAATATTGTTTTGAAATACCGCAAGATTTGATCACAAATGGACGGTTCAAAGCAGATTGGCCCCGGGTGAGGTATACCAATTTTGTTTGGCAATTCGAGTTTCGGGAACTTATTGCTCTTAAATTCAAAAAGTAAGAACATGAAGAACCGGAGGACTGGAAAACGCCGTTATCACTTAACCTCCGCGCGTGGCACGTTAATATGGGAGATTAGGGATCCCTCAACCACAAGTTAATGGTTTTGAAAATGAGCCATTAATTTAAGATCTTGTAAATCTGTATAATTTTCTGATTTGTCTTCATCGTGTGTCGATATTAAAAAATGGCAAAAGTTTAGATTTAGAACAAAACCCTACGAAGCTTCAGCTTTTCAGGCTCAAGCTTGAGGTGTTACAGAAGTGTGTTTGGAGTGCTCTGCAGCCAAATTAGTTGTTCGGCCCAAATGTATAGTAACTGTGGAGTTCTTTAAACAAACGTGTATAAAAAATTGTGAGGCACACTTTCAAATTTTGACTCCTTTTCTATTCTTTATCTCCTTTTGAGTTCCATTATTTCAATTTTTTATTCTGGCGAAAACAGGCACCGTTAAAAATAAACGTTGGCCTAAATCATCTTACCTAATCAGGAGGGTAAGCTTGTGTATGTGGGGGATTGAACTGGGATTAATAAGGCATGTTAACCACCCCTACCATATACTAACTCTAGAACCTTTCGCCCAACTAACGCCTAGTTTCGGAAAAAATCGAATTTGAAGTTTCACCGAAATCAGTTTTGGGAAAATTAACATGGGATTTCCCATAAGAAATTTCATGCTCCCAAGGGTCTTGGTTTTTCTCAAAAAATTCAGTTTTTACAAACTTGTGGGAATTCACTCCAAAATCAATTTTTACTTTACTTAAAATGCGAAATTGCGAATTCAACTTTGTTTTGAAATTCTCATGCTTTGAAGTCTAAAATTATAATTTTTTAGCGCTGGCGAAGACATGGTAAAAATTGATGAATGTTAAATTCCCCAGAAATCAATTTCGTGACAATTTACCTTCCTCAATAATTTTCACACAAAACGACACTTTCTCAACAACATTAAGCGCCGTGTTTCGAATTTCCATCCCCAATGATACTACCACTGCGTAAAAGTCAATTTTTAACTCATTTTTCAAAATTTTGTAAAAAGAAAACAAATTCCAAAAATATCAAAGCGAGTAGCGACCCTTGGGAGCATGAAATTTCTTATGGGAAATCCTATGTTAATTTTCCCGAAAACAATTTCGATGAAACTTCGAATTTGAATAGTTCAGAAACTTGACCGAAGTTTGGCTAACAGCTTAAGGGTTAATGTGTGATAGCGGAGGGTAACATGTCCTATAAATCTTGGAATGCGGTCGTGGGTCGGACAGTTTGGTAACTTCCTGTTGAGCGTTTAAAACCATTTTCGATATCTTACACTATATAAAACTCTATAATACTATAGTGCCTCAATCCTGGGCCCACTGCAGAGCATGTGCATACACCGAGGGTTTCTGTGTCGGCTCTTGAACTTCTCCAGCCTCCTTCAAGGTTTTTTCACAGATATAGGCTGTCCAGGTATTACGTATATCACTCATGATTCTGAGATCTCGAAAATCCCAGTATTATGCCATTGATGACGGAAAAAGTTTGTGCATAATATGCCGACAGCCACATAGCAGCTCCGCCGCATATCTTTTACGGTCTCACTACTCCTCCGTTTACTGCTGCTGGCGCTTCTCCTACGTCCACTGCTCCAGCCTCCTTCAACGCATTTTTACACTCTGCTGCAGATCTTTCACGATCCCACTGCTCCGGTCTCCCTCAATGGTCTTTTGTACTCCGCACCTCTGCTACACGTCTTCTCTAAACCGCACGACATCAAGTGATATTGTGGCGTGCGTGTTGTAGTTGATTGTTTTATTGGCCATTGGAATTACCCACTAGGCCTAACGGTAGAACTGCAGTACAATTACTCACATAGAAGTATAGTCGGGCTCTTTGTTGAAGCACATACAAATTTCAGCTACATTATAGCTATGAGTTAATCTACAATTTTAGTTCAATCCTAGCAGATGACCATCAAGTTAGGGGCTGTCCATAAATGACATCATCAAAATTTCAGAAATTTGGGATCCACCCACCCCTAATGATGACGATTTTAGCATGGCGTCAAATGGGAGACTTTGACCCACCCACTGACCCCTCTGATGACGTCATTTATGGACAGCCCCTTAGCGGCCAGCGGCCAAATAGTTAGAAAGAACAAAACAAAAGATGAACCAACAGCCAAATCCATCTTCCAGTCAAAATAAACAAATTTAACTCTTTTATGTATTCACTGAAAGAGTTTGGCAAACTGTATGGTCGTCGATCAAAAGATATTCGAAGCAATTACTGTCACAGTTCGAAATCTCACGTAACAAATGATAAAAGTCGTGGGCGCTGAAAAAATAGTCCACACAAGGCGCCTTCAAATAAATATGGTGGACTCAGAACATCTTTAAGTATTTACTGAAAAAGTTTGGCAAATTGTATGGTCGTCGAGCAAATAATATCCGAAGCAATGTCTGTCAGAGTACTCAATCTCACTTGTGTAATGACAAAAGTCATCGGCGCTGAAATAATCTTCCCCACAAGGGGTCTTAAAATTTATATGAGAGACTCAGAACATCCAAACGTATTTACTGAAAAAGTTTGGCAAAATTTATGGTCGTCGATCAAAAGATATCCGAAGCAATGTCTGTCAAAGTTCGAAATCTTACGTGTAGATGGACAAAAGTCGTGGGCGCTGAGAAAATTTTCATCAGAAGGGGCCTCGAAATTTATATTCAAGATTCAAAACTCCTTTACGTTTTTACTGAAAAAGTTTGGCCAAATGTCTGGTCCCTGAGCAAATGATATCCGAAGCAATGTCTGTCACAGTTCGAAATCTGACTTGTATAATGACAAAAGTCATCCTCGCTGAAATAATCTTCCCCACAAGGGGTTTTGAAATTTATATGAGAGACTCAGAACATCTAGAAGTATTTACTGAAAAAATTTGGCAAAATGTTTAGTCGTCGATCAAAATATATCTGAAGCAATGTCTGTCACAGTTCGAAATCTCACGTATTGAAAAAAGTCGGAGGCGCTGTAAAAAGCTTCCCCACATGGGACCTCGAAATTTATTTAGGAGACTCAAAACTCTTTTATGTATTCACTGAAAAAGTTTGGCAAATTGTATGGTGGTGAATCAAAAGATATCCGACGCAATTACTGTCACAGTTCGAAATCTCACGTAACAAATGACAAAAGTCGTGGGCGCTGAGAAAATTTTCATCAGAAGGGGCCTTGAAATTTACATGCGAGATTCAAAACTCGTTCACGTCTTTACTGAAAAAATTTGGCCCAATGTCTGGTCCCTGAGCAAATAATATCCGAAGCAATGTCTGTCACAGTCCCAAATCTCACTTGTAGAATGAAAAAATTCATCGGCGCTGAAATAATCTTCCCCAGAAGGGGTCTTGAAATTTATCTGAGAGATTCAGAACATCTAAAAGTATTTAATGAAAAAATTTGGCCAAATGTATAGTCGTCGATCAAAATATATCTGAAGCAATGTCTGTCACAGTTCCAAATCTCACGTAACAAATAACAAAAGTCGGAGGCGCTGAAAAAATATTCCCCAGACGGGGCTGGAAATTTATATCAGAGACGTAGAACTTTTTCACGTATTCCACCAGGTTCCAGTACGAGTCCACCATATCAATTGAATGGCGCCTTGTGTGGAAGACTTTTTTAACGCCTACCACTTTCTTCATTCTACACGTGAGATTTCGAACTATGACAGATATTGCTACGGATATCTTTTGATCGACGACCGAACAATAGGCGAAACTTTTTGAATGAATACATGAAGGTGTTTTCAGTCTCATATAAATTTCAACGTCCAATGTCGGGAAGATTTTTGCAGATTTTTGTCAGAGATTTAGATCTCTGACAGACATTATTTCGGATATCTTTTGATCGACGACCATAAGTTTGGCCAAACATTTTCAGTAAATACATGAAGATGTTCTGAGTCCACCATATTAATTTGAAGGCGCCTTGTGTGGAACATTTTTTCAGCGCCCACGACTTTTGTCATTTTTTATGTGAGATTTCGATCTCTGGCAGACATTGCTTCGGATATCTTTTGATCGACGACCTTACAATTGGCAAAACTTTTTCAGTAAATACGTGAAGATGGTTTGAATCTCCCGTATCAATTTGAAGGCGCCTTGTACAAAAAATTTTTTCAGTGCCGACGACTTTGTCGTTTGTTACGTGTGAGGGAGCCAATGGGAAGCTCTCTCTGGGGTAATGCGTATCCTGTGTGTGGAGGTTGGGTATGCGACACAACGGCCTTGGGGCAAGGGGGTGCAGAAGAAACAATTGACGATGGGGTAAAATGAGGAGGACAAACTACCGTCAAGGAATACTGAGACTTAGATGTAGTTTAATTACTCGCAGTTCAAAATATTAACAATTAAATAATGACAAAATGACTACAACTTCAAAACCCAAGCAGTGCTTCCGCCTAATTCCACTCCTAGACTGACTCTCTGGTATAGAGCCGAAGCTCACTTTTATACACCTGAAAATTAGGTCATTTCAGAAAATCACAACAAAGTTGAGTTCCGACCGGATTAGCGAAGACACAACAAAGTCGTTCCCGATATAATTAGGGTCAGGATGATAAAGGTTACTTGCTAGAAAGAAAAGAAGGTCAAGACACACGGCTTAAAAATATCACAAACTATAGATTTAGGATAACCTAATGTCATTGATAATGTAAATAGAACGAGTGGATGATCCAGCACCTTCATATTAGCATGCAAAATACAACGGTCTAAGAGTTCACATTGTAGCTAACGTATAAACACAAATGTATATAATGTGGCGGTAAATGAAAACTTTAAGTACAATTAATTCTTAAATATCATCAACAGCACCGCATACCAGAAATGTAATTTAGGACCACTCGCACCTATGCTAAGTGGCGTGGTTGGCCACTAACCTGGTGACCCGTGATCATGACCTCAAGTTAGACCTATGGTATAGGCTTGTAACATGGAGAAAACACATCGAGTTAAACCAATATGTATATAGCATATAAAATTTATGGGTGTAGATAAGCAAAACGAATACTAAGTCAATAAGCGACAAGCTGGCGCGTACAACGTGAGATTTCGAACTGTGATAGACATTGCTTCGAATATCTTTCGATCGACGACCATACATTTGGCCAAACTTTTTCAGCAAACACGTGAACAAAATTTAAATCTCTCATAAATTTGTGGGGATGTTTTATTCAGCGCCCAAGACTTGTCATTCTACAAGAGAGATTTCGATCTCTGACAGACATTGCTTTAGATATATATTGATAAAGTACCATACATTTGGACAAACTTTTTGAGTAAATACTTGAAGGACATATTAGTTTCGCAACTTTTTCAGTAAATAGGTGAAGATGTTTTTATTCTGTTTTATAAATTTCAAGGTCCTGTGTCGGGAAGATTTTTTCAGCGATTATGACTTTTGTCACTCCACATGTGAGGTTTCGAACTCTCACAGACATTGCTTCGGATATCTATTGATAAAGTACCAAAAATTTGCCAAACTTTTTCAGTTATTACGTGAAAATGTTCTGAGTCTCCCATATAAATTTCAAGTACCCTTGTGGGGACGATTTTTTCAGCACCTCCGACTTTTGTCATTCTACACGTAAGATTTCGATTTGTGACAGACATTGCTTCGGATATCTATTGATAAAGTTTCGTACATTTGGACAAACTTTTTGAGTAAATACGTGAAGGACATATTAGTTTCGCATATAAATTTCAAGGCCCGGTGTTGGGGAAGATTTTTTTAGCGCCCACATATTTTATCAGTCGTAACATGAGATTTCGATCTCTTACAGACACTTTTTCGGATATCTTTTGATAGAGTACCATACATGGCGAAAATTTTTCAGTAAATACGGGAAGATGTTATGAGTCCCTTTTATAAATTTCAAGGCACCTTGTGGGGAAGTTTGTGGCGAATCTATTATTTGGTATAGTCCAGTTTGGTTAGTTTTAATCTGTATTTTTGAAGGGTTAAATTTGTTTATTTTGACTGGAATGTGGATTTTGCTGTTGGTTCATCTTATTTTCGGTAAGTTCTAACTATTTGGCAGCTGGCCGCTGAGTTTTGGCCGCTGGCCGCTAACTTGACGGTCTATAGCTAACAGGTCGTTCAGCATGTTCAACTACATTGCATTACAATACATTACATAACATAAGTACGCCAAGTAGGGGAAAATCAAGCCCATTCTACTGGGGTCGGAGGAGTAAGCGAGCGTCTATTTTGTAAACCGTAATCACGAAATCAGTAAAGTTAAATACTGACTCTTACATTGNATTAAATAACATAAGTACGCCAAGTAGGGGAAAATCAAGCCCATTCTACTGGGGTCGGAGGAGTAAGCGAGCGTCTATTTTGTAAACCGTAATCACGAAATCAGTAAAGTTAAATACTGACTCTTACATTGCCCTTAACCATTATTTCTTGCATCACACCTACCTCAACTGCTTCTCTTATTTTAATGCTGACTGCGCAATCTCAGTATATGCTGTACATCTTCATCGTTCTGGTCCTCAAAAAATTCGCAAATATTATTGTATTTGCCTGCTGCCATCTTATATGCCACTCCTTCCCAACAAAGTATTTGCCGTTCATTCTTACCTAAGTCATAATCTGCTTGTATTGGAAATTTGTTGTAAATAAAGCGAACATTTCTCTGGAGCTGGGTAATACTGTTGATACAACGTATTTCTTTGCGACTGAATTAGTGGATCCATATCCTGCAGATATCCATACACTCAAGATGGGACGAGACTTGCGAAGTAAGTCGAAGTTGTGTAATTGTAGTTGGGTACTTGTCCTTTGTCCTCAACATGGTGAGCACCACCTGTCTTGTTCTGCCTTGCCGCGGTCGTCCATTCCTGCGTACATTGTTTGGGTCGTAGTGAGACACTACAATCTTCTTCATTATGTCCGAAGCCGTGTGTTCTAGTTGATCGTAAGTTTCATCCTTTGCCTCTTTTATACCGAATAACACTAAAAATTTCATGACTTGTTCTCTCTGGATAATTTCAGCTGAAATTTGCATAGCCGATAGTTTATTTTTTGAGATGTTGATATGGATGGTTAGCCTGTTCATTCTATCCAGAAGGGTGTTGGAATGTAGCAAGTGAGTGCGGTTTCGAAAATTGTCCTCCTGTCTTCGGGAGTTAATGATTGTGTATGTATTTATTAGTGACATGAATGCGTTGTTAAAACATTTTATCGTACAGAGTTGTTATTTTGTCGTGGTTTACCCATGCCGGGATTTCATTTGTCTATGTTTGTAAGCGTATCTTATGCAGTCGAGACATTGCCGATGATGACCCAAGTCGTGGTTAGTTTAGTGTTGCTTTTGTATTGTACGTGTCTACATTACACATGTACATGAACTGTATATACGATAAGTGTATCCTATACCAAGTTAATATTTTCCTCGTGAATGTGGCACTTACATGCGTCCCCGTGGCATACATGCCAGGTCCAAATTTTTTCATGAGGCGCATTTGTATTGGTAACATTTTGTTTCCACACATGACTTTATGTAGCACGTGTTGTGTTTACGTGTTACTTCGTCTTACTTACTTTTTACTTACAACTGTTCCTGTGAAATATTTGACCACTAGCTTGGAACGTACAGTCCACCGCTCCCTACATTGCTGTAATGAAATAAAGAAAAGTAGTACATAAAAAATTATGAAATAAAGATGGCAGTGCCTCCGTTTAATAAAATAGAAAAATAAATTTGAGTGAGTCCCCTTTGAAAAATAATCATTACGATCATAACGTATAATTTGATGAGAGATAGTAGTTAAACTAGGTTTTCATAAACTTTTGTTTCATATTTGGGACTAGATACTGTAGGAGTCATTTTAATACAAGTATTGTAGGAGTTATTGAAATTGTATGCGAGATTGTCTAATACAAGAACCAACCCCGTAGTGTATTTATCAGTAAGATATTTGTTGCAACGTTCTAGCTACTCTTTCTACAAGCATGGGTTTAGTTTCGTTATCTGTGGTATGCCATAGATGATTAGGTTTTAAAAGAGTTCGGACTGATCTGGAAATGTACTTCAAACATTTATGCATGTGATTTTTCAGCAATACGCCCTTGTTGGAAAATACTAATTTCTATATAATATAACTATTACTAAACCAAGAGTTTAAAACTTCTGAAGAATTTTTTAGTGGTAATGCCCAAAGATGGTTGTAAAAAGTATCATTAATAAAATTCAAGTATGAATAACCATGATTCTCTTTACTCCACTTAGGCTCCATAAATGATCAAATTGCCAAATAGCATCTACACAAGGAGAAAGGTATCTTTTCTTTGAAATATTTGAATTTTAGAAGTTTTTTGAGTGAACATTATGGTCTTCCATATATTTCTTCACTTCTTTTGGTTGGAAATCAGATTTTCTAGCTAGTTCTTGAATATCTGTTTATCCAGATTTTGGATCCTGAAAAATTTCAGTGATATCATTCTTCATTTAAAAGTGAGAAAAGCTACTCAGGTATTTCTAATTCAAGAAATTATGTTGGTTTATTAACATTTTTGGTAGTAATAGCTTTTAATTTTTCTTTAAACGCATGATATTGAATGCATTCGACATCATTTAACAGTTTTCTAATAGCTTCGTCTTTTTTATTTACTTTTATAGTTATAACAAGCATGATGCGTAGCGTCTTCACCAACTCTATCCAAAGGTTTAATATCTCTGCTTATTCTTTCTTGAAATGTTGTTCCCGGTCCGAGATAATTTGACCCCGGCAAATGAACTTCACTAATACGTTTTCTACTAGTATCAACATCTCCTCCAGAAGAATCATTTGTGATAAATCTAGATTTATTACTACCACAAACGGTACAAAATTGTAACCGTCATTTTGAGTAAACCCATTGTAAATTAGCTTGTAGTGAACAATTTGTTGTACTTGTTCTTGTTTCTAATATCTTTGCATATCTAGGAGGTAGATCAAAACTACCGATAATGCCCTTATCAAGTTCAATTTTTAATTTCAGCTTAGTTATATTATATTTTGTCCTTTCTTTCTTTCCTTCCAGGTTGAACAATGTTGAACTGTTTCTGTTGTTCTAGATCTTTGAGTTTTACGAATATTGTACGACTGGTCAACAAAGATGGTGAGTTTATTCATTATATATAAAGCTTATAAAGCTTCGATGTCATGAAAATAGCGTACCATTATCTAGCTAGCATTACCTTTCTGCTTTGTGTTTATACTGTTATTTTTATTATTATTTCTATTATCAATATTTTTGTAATTTGTAGGGGGTCTTTACGTACCAATCTAGTAGTATTTCTATGTCATTAAACGTCTATTAGTGTGTCTTTAATCGTGAATGACTGTTAACCAGACCTCAATTGACGCTTTGTTTTGTATATGCGTTTAGTCTTTGTTATATCAATGTATACAAATCCATATTCTTCTTTCTGAGCACCTTTACAGAATTTTCGAAGCTCATCTGGTCATATCTTTCGAAACATTATCGTGTTACAAATTCGGAACATTTCTTTCATCTAATAAAAATAAAGAGATAAGTACTCTTTCTTATTGATCGTTTATCCAATTCAAAGTATGACTGTGAGATGTGAAAAACAGAACAATTAGAATGTCTATCTCTAGTAAAACATGCTTTATTTACATCTCGGTTTCTATTACTAACTGTATCATCAAAAGCTACAATAGTTTTGAGATTTTTATGAATCTCGCTAGGATCAGCAATGTATTCTTCAGAGTCTAGAAAACTAACTGAGATTTGATTTGTTGTTAGTTCACATTGTGTTTAATGGATGCGAAAACATCAATTGCTGATGTCCTCGAATATGTTCATTACTTAAACGACAAAAAATCTTCATAAACAATATTTTAATTTGTTTGAAAGCATGATTTCCGTACAAGAATAATTAAATGAAGCTATTTATCTGTAAACAAAAACATAAATAATAAGCACGTTTTTCCCGAATTACGTGCTCCAATAAGTAGACATCTAATTTACTCGTAATGATGAATACGACTCAATGCTGATGCTGTTTCACTGATTGCAAACCGCAGGTAAGGCATTAAAAAGAAGTACTACATGTAATACAAACTGTCGTTCAACTTTCGCAAAAATTGCTTGTTGCTCGGAATTTTAAATTGCAGTTTAGTTTACGTAAAACATAATTTAGATTCTGTGAAAACGTTATACTGAATGGACTCATAACGGCAGTTGAGCTTACGAAGACGTTGCATTCGCCGTCACCAACGTATCCATGGCGAGCCCATTCCATGTGTACACTTAGTTGTCTTTGATGGCGCACTTGTCTTCATCTCCCGGTCACAATCAAACCTACGGCTGCAGCAGCTCTCGTTCTTCCAGATGCATACAATCGAAAACTTATCCTTACAGTTGATGCATTTCTGGCGAATACACTGACGATCCATTGTGACGTGCAGGTTCCCCTATTTCTTAGCACCCGTCCAAGTGCAGTCAGGATGCTCCTCACGCTTGACCTTGACATGGTAATGCATGTGGTCACTAAGTAGTGTATTAGACTTGAATATTTTGTTGCAGTGAGAACAAGTCAGCGCTCATCTTTTAGTCTTCCCTGATTTCTTGCCAGATTGGATAATACAGCACGGTTAACAGGCGCAGTAAGAGGTGAGGACGTCCCGGAACAATGGGACACCACAAAATTTTAAATAGAAATGGGAATGTATTTAAAAAGATTAAAATTATACATTTATCTTAACTCGATTCAGAGCTGGACGGGTCTTCACAATATCCGATCGGCAATGTCTTGTCAAGATCCAGCTCCATGATAACTGCATTATCCTCGTCTTCAATACCTTCACTGTCAGTTGTTAGTTTACCTTAAAGTAAATCAATTCAGCTGTACTGCACGGAGGACATATCACACCGCCAAAACGTTTCCACCCTCAATCCCAATCATGGCTGCGACGCTCGCACACTGATTTTTACGACTGTAGTGATTGCATAGACGGCTTCCCTGTGTTGTGCTGGCAGCTGTTCTCATTTCAGTGAGACCAGCTGTTAGTATAACAATAACCCGCACTGTTACAATTGATATAAATGCGGATGAAATGAGAAGCCATCCTTTGACCCTTCACCTACCCCGCCCCTGACGTCAAAAAAATTCAAACCTGTATAGTTCACCGCACCGACTTCCTAAGAACCTCTGAGTACAATTTAAAAAAAGGAAAATACTGGTGACCTCTAGTGCGGAAATCCCCATGTTGAGGCATTACTCCACCTCTCTATCGCCCTACCATTTCTATTACCTCCTAATCGCAGGAAAGCACTATGTATGAATCAAAAACTGCAGTTTTATTTTTAGGCTGCAGCGTTGCTTCTGTGACCATGACTTCTATGCAAATTACCTTGTAAATTGCATTTCCATAGCTTCCAGTGGGAGAGTAGTCGCCTCATCAAGGAAGTGCAAAGCATTCACCAGAGATTCCTTTTGCATTGGCATATCCCAAGATCCAAACAGAATATCCATTTATATTATCAGCACAGACTACAGTATATATATCTACGCACCTTAAAAAACTGATTGTATTACTACTGTCATAATTTGATAGTGGGAAAGAAACGGTCTGACAATATGATTTATGATCCAAGTGATTTTACGGAGCATTTCGATTTTGGCTGCAGTATGTTGAACTGTTTTGAACTCTCCCAGTATTTGGCCAGAATTTCCATTCCATATACGAAATTTTGAAGCGAAATTCAGGTATTCTTGTTTAACGAGCAAAAAACTGGGTACAAATTATTTCCCCGATAGTCGGTTGCGCGTGCCATTATTTTTTCCACGTAGTAAACTTCACTTCATCACTTCTTTTGGGTTTTCGCAAACTTTGATTAGTTTCCTCACTCGTTAAATTTTTACTGATCCACTCATTTTATTGCAAACAATAATTTAAGCCAAATCAGCGTAATTAATCTAAATTTAATCTGAATCTTACTGATCCACTGAAAGACTGCAGCTCAACCGACAATGCTCCAATAAAAAGGATATCATGAGTAAGAGACGCTTCTATTACACAGCTATGAGTTTATTCCAGTTTCTCCAAGGTAAATTATCCGAGGGAAGGAAACTCAGGTGAGCATGTAGCAGTAATTTTGACAAGACCACTGGACGTAAATAAGCTTACTCAAATGCATACGGGATTAGAATTTCATTCCCCCTATCTAGTCTAACTATAATACATTCGCAGTCGCCCTGCAGTTCAGATAGAACAATCACACGCCATAATAACTACACTATATTCACATGCCGCAGCTAAAATCGACCTGCATGTTTGGGATCTCCACAGCTATTACTACTACTTCTGTGCTGAGAAAGCTTACATTTAGGTGAATGTAAGACGTGTGTGAATGTGTACAGAGTATGCCAATGTTTGTTTACTCACCGTGGCTCGAAATGAGGAAGTCGTAAATATTGTTTGCAGCACGTACATATACATTGTCAGGGTTGGTAGCTGCGCCTGCAATGACAAAGAAATATATACTTTAGGTCGTAACGTATTTGAGTATGACGCATGTGAATATACAGGGTGTCTCAATAGGATATGTCATTTTTTTCTATCTAGCTCCTGAACCCATGGCCACGCATAAATGATTTTGGTACCGATCGAGTCCTGAGGCTTTGAGAATTTGTTTGGTACCAATCTCATTTGGGCCAGTCCATTGGTTCCT